>JACJUY010009205.1:7575-18716 GCA_014220935.1 Platorchestia sp. MABIK | reverse complement strand
AGTAGGGTCATTGGTGGACGGAAGACTATTAAGCTTTTTGGACAAAAACTGCTTCAACTGGGACTCTATTAAAGTTATCGGATATCCATTGTTAAAGAAAAATTTCTCAAGAGTTTCAAACTCAAAATGCATTACAGTAAAGTTGGATGAAATTAGGAAGGCACGGTTTAAAAGAGTCTTGATGCTATTCAATTTGAATTTAAAGGTACAAAAACTGAAAAACTCAAACCTAGTCCAGAGAACGTGGTTTTCCTATAAACGGATGTTTGAAATTTACCATTCACTCTACTAACCAAACAATCAAGGAAAGGAATATTGTTGTTGGAATATTGTAAGGGAAGACCAGCTCTGAATGATACATCTAGTTCTTTTCCATTGTCCATTTCTAATTAGTTCAATACTGTCGCGTGAACCGTTTGTATCTGTAATTGATCAAATTTATTTCATATTGTGTTTCAGCTGATGATGGGATTTATCCCGAAACGTTCGTTCCAAAAATGTTTAGAATTTTATTCTTCGCTTTTAAATTTTTAATGGTAGTATTCTTATTGCAAAGTCTGACTACGCACGGAAAATTTCACGCTATCATGCAAGCCGAATATGTTGAGATCCACGGAAAAAGGCAAGTCATTCACGTGAGCTAATGTTGTTGATGTCAGTGGTTTGAATTTAAATGTTACCGATTATCCCCTCAGGGGAAACAACTATTGTCTCTACGTGAATTAGCGCTCCCAGGGGGACAATGTGAGGGCCCGAGCTAAAGGTTAGGTAGGCTTTCTTTTTGTTAAAATAACATAGGTTTTTTGTTTTGTTACGGACCATCATTTTTTTCGGTTCACTTCTGTCCTGTTTTTTCAGCACCTACTACTTTCTTCTTCAACTTTGATCTTGTTTCATGAACTTCTTTCTCATCTTACTGTTTCTATGCCCTTTCTGCACAGATTCCACGTTCCCTTAACTCCAAACTAAATGGTGCCTTCCTCCTTCCTCTTTTTGGATCTCATTTGTTGAGGATAGGGAGGCTTAAACTAACCAATAATATAATCTAAGCTGTGGAAATAAAATGGGTTTTGTTTTGTTGCAGACCAATATTTTTCGGCTTACTGCCGTTTTTTCAGTACCGATTATTTTCTTCATCTTCAATCCTGTTTCATAAAAATTTTCAATCTTGCTGTTTCTATGCACATGGTGCGGCGAAACATCTTGTGTACAGATTTTCTGTTCCTTCAATTCTATATTAGGTGTGACTTCCCCTTTCCACTCTTGCGAACACCTTTGTTATGGTTAGGGACGTTTAAACTAACTTCTAATCTTAATCTTGATCTCAAAATAAGTCTGCCGAATTTTATAGCGCAAATCTAAGCAGTAAAATCAATGCAGATCTGTGAAATTACATACTGATGATGTTTACTAAAATCTTTTAAACGATACGCCAAAATAATTCACGGTAATAATAAATAAATAAAATGATCATTATTCCGCTCAGTGCTGGTCTATTTTCTTCAGGATATCTGATACTCCTGCAATGTAAGTGTGAATATTTCCTTGTATTGATAATTTATATTTTTTGTTTAATTAATTATCAAAAATAGGCAAAAAGTCCAATTTTGCCACGTTTGAAAAGTTAATACGCCATAAAATTATTTTTTTTTGCGTTCCGATGCTCATTAGGCGCAGCTATTTGAATGAAGATATTCGTAAAGGTTGGTTGTTGGATGCTTAATAGAAAAATCGACTTCTTATTTGCAGCCAATCAGTCGCAATGAATTTAAAAATTGGACGTTTTCGTAATCTCTACAAAGATTCGCGACGATTAGAAAACGTAAAAAAATTCATTAGTTAATGCTGGGAATATCAAATTACGCCCACTATACGAGCCGCAGCGATTTTCATTGCGTTTTTGCGCTGCGTGATGCGCTGCTGTGGTCGATGACGCAAGCTGTCGAGCCTGCTCACCATGTCGCGTTCTTTTGTTGCTGTAACGTGCCGATTCTCTGAAGCTTGGCATGGTTTTGCGTAGCAACAGCGCTTTTGGTGTTGGGTGCAGGTGCCATCTTCAAAGAAGAGTTTGGCTTATTACTTGCTCTCCTGACACCCAAAAGCCGTGTTGTCACTTTGCCGCCTAACAACAGATCATGAATTGGTCTCTAAACTTGGAATCGAAACCAAATTTTTGATTGCGTCACTAATGCTTCTTGCTATCAGTTCAACCTTGACAGGTTCAATTGATGTCGAGAGTTTCTTTTAAAATTTCGCCACAGCAATTGGAATGGCATGCTTCAATTTTTTGTCGCAGCTCTGACATTTTTCTTTTGCTACTCCATGCACTCGCCTACGCATGCGTGCAACTGCATGCAACTCTAAATTTTGAAGGTTTCACGAAGCGAAAATATCAGAGGAGATACTCGAAATAGAATCGAGCCAGAGCACAAAGGTACCGACATACGACCCTGATATGCCTGCCGCCCCAATTAGATAGCGATGCTGCCGGTGATTTCCTTCATGGAGCCGCAACGTGGGGGTGTGATCCGGAGATAGCTTTGCATTCTGACTTTGTTTTGTGTTGCTTCATTGTAGGATTTTATAATTGATAGAGATGAACAGTATTGAAATTCGTGTTAGGAGCAAGCTTGAGTCTACAACTCGTGTAATAATACTCTTAAGAAAGTCCTGCTTTGATTGATGTTGCACTATGAAACCATTTTTGTTATGGTGAGTAGAGAAGTAAAGGTGAAGAGCTACATAGATGGCCTTCTTTCTTTATACTATCTCTTATTTTATAGAAATTAAACGCTCATGTTAGAAAAATATGACATCACGAGCTAAGGGTTAGTAGACCTTTAATTTTTTCTAATGAAAGATGGGAAGACTGTTTTTTTTTCTGTTACTGACCTTCTTATTTTCGGTTCAATGCTGTCCAGTTTTTCTGCCCCTTCGACTTCCTTCTTCCGCTTTTATTCTGTTTCAAAAGCTTCCTTCGCTAGCCTTTATTTCTGTTCTGTATTCTGTTCTGTGCGCACAGGACATGTGTGAGAACAGATGAAGGATGAAGGCACAAGGATGCAAAGATCCGCTTGTTCCCTTATACTCAATATTAAATGGTGCCTTAATCCTTCCTCACTTTGGAACACCATTGTTGTAGTTGGGGAGGCATGCACTAACTTCTCTGGTATAAAACTTTATTTGTCGCAGTATTTGAATTATATATCTTCGAGAAAACTATTATTCTTTTTTATATACAAGCCATTCCTAGGTCTAATTCCTTCAATTAAAATTCAAATTCCCCCGACTCGAATTCAAGTTTCTGGACGTGAAAATTGATTGGTTCCGTCAGAAAATCATCCTCCTTCAAATGAAAATTACCTTCCTCAAATGAAAATTACCTTCCTCAAATTGAAAATCAAGTTCCTCAAACAAAAGTCAAGTCCATCAAACTGAATAATAGGTTCCCCAAGAAACCTCAATTGCCAAGTTGGTCATAATCCACGTAATACATTTAATAAATGGTATTCATTAACCATTTGGGTACGACAATTCAAATAGCTTAGGGAAAAATTACTAGTCAGTGAAATTGTCCTAGTGTGGGTGCCTACTTTATTTTAATTTAAAAGATTTTGAAGCCTTAAAGCTCTATGCTTGGCGACAGAAATTTTTGACGTTAACAGTAAAGTGTTTTAATTTACGAAAAAATTATTCACAAGCTTATGTATGAATTTATCAACAAAATCAAAGTTCAGAAAAAACTTGCTCAAGTTAAATAGGATGGTCATTGAATATGTTGCACGGACCTTGTTGCGCGAACTTGGAGGTAGCCAATGATAATTTACGCAGGCAAGCTTCTGGAATGTCTAAAAACTAGTTTCATGAATGCTTGTAATTTCCCTAATTCTGTTTTTTACTCCAAAACATTCCTTCGCTAGTTAAGTTACATTAAAATTAAGTTACATTCCCTAAACTGGAAGCACTAGCCAGCTTGGCTCTGAAGTAGCCGTCAGTACCTTGAGGGTTAAGTTGTTCATTTATTATTTTTTCTTGATGCGTATGTTAGATACGATGCTCAGTTGCCGTTAAATGCGATAGAAGTTTCGTACACTTCAATTTCACTCTTTTAGATCATTATATCTCTACCGCAATTTTCAAAATAAGGTAAAAGTTTGGCAAAATTGACACAGGAAGAATTTTTGGTACCTCTGACGCCGAGGATTACTGAATTGCAGTTACAAGATCATTAAAAGCGAGCTCTAAAACAGCGTATTAAAGAAGACCAGACGCAATCACTGAAGAAAGGTGGCGGGAAATTCAAGATGACTAACGATATCAAAATGGTTCGAATTTAAAAAAAATCCTTCGTTAAGAGGTATCTACATGCCTTCCGCGTCCAATGAGACCACAATCGCGCTTCTACGTAAAAAATTATAGTGTGGGAAAAGTTTTGCGCAAGTATGTATATTTTTTCTTATGTTTGCCAAATAACTTTTTTTCTAATGCGAAAATCAAAAATGTTTATAGAATAAAATGTGTTCAAATTTCAATTTTACATATCTGTATTTATTTTCGTTCTTCTAGATGCTATATAAACGTGAAAAGTGAAACTTGACAAATTCGGTAAACTAGGTTAAGTACAGCGTAGTAGCTTCCCTTTAAGAAACAGTTTGTACGTCTGCACGACCAATTGTCCTTACATCCAAGTTCGCTGAATAACCTGAAATGAAATTATTCTTAAATGTTCGCGATTTGTTTAAGTTAAAATGCCATTTTTAATGTGAAAGCTACATGTGGTATTCTGTCAGTGATTATCAGAAATCATCAATAATTATCAGAAATTTTCCGTAAATATCAGTAATTTTCATTATTCTACACTATAATAATACCCGCGTCTGTTCGTCCGTATGGCACACCCACCAGCCAAAGTGGGTGATGAGTGAATCTGTGGTACAAGCTTCATCAACTCCCCAAATTTCAGTGTACAAACCCAGCAGATTCAGAGTCGGAATGAATATCACGCGTATTGGTAGGTTAAATTAGGTTGTATAGAATATCAGCAGTTGAGACTTACGAAAGTATAGAAAAGTATAGGCAAGCCATAGAATAGCATGGGAAATCATTGGAAAGCCATGTTAATACTCAGTTGGTCCGATTTCTAATCCTATCATTTTTTGATTGGTCGTATGGACAAGTCGTCAGTCCTTTTCAGTCCTTTTCAGTCTTTTTCAATCCTTTTCAATCCTTTTCAATCCTTTTCAATCCTTTTCAATCCTTTTCAAACCTTTACGGTCCTTTACTGTCCTTTACGGTCTTTCACGGTCCTTCTAAGTAGCGGTCAAAAGTTGACAGCCGTCGTCTGTAATTATAACTAATTTTCAGTAATATGCTATTCAGGGTTGAATGATTAATTTGCACTCAATGTAAGGAAGAAAACCTCTTTATTCTAAAGTTGATTACTCCTGCATGCGGACGTGCTTCACTCTCAATTTCATGAAACCCATTTACTGTTTTGCATCATTAATCAGAAAATAATTTCACCAGTGTTGGAAATGTAAGTTTTGTTTTCTTATATAATTCCCCTCTTCCGCGCATCCCATTAGTGCAGAGAGAGATTTTCTCTCGGAAGTTCCTACAAGTGCGCTCGCCCTTGTGTGCTCAGCTCAATATGCCTCCATCTCGATAGCCTCCGGAAAATTCTCAGCTTTCACACAAATCCATTAACGACTTTTAAATACATTTTAATCCTTACTAAGAAATACGATAATGCTATTGTACGATTACATTTCACCTCTTAATGTTCAAGCGTTATAAATTCAGAGAGCATCTGCGTGCATGAATTCTTGATGGGCTGAGAGGTTATTGTGTTTCCGAAACATTAATCAATCCGCCCGGGCTTTTAATGCATCAAATGAAACTTGTACTTGCGCGCTAAACATTATGAAAAAACTATTTCAACGCTAATTGTGAAAAAACAGTTCAGCTTCCATTTTATAATGCTAAAACAAAACGCCCTCGTGAAAACGAGTACATCTTCAACGAGAAAAATCTAAGAACGTGATTATACATTTAGATTCGTTCATGTTTCCGCTGCTGGAAAATTGGGAGAGCTAATTAAAAACGCAGTACTGCGAATGTCGCCTCTTCCCTCTGTTCCTCAACACGCCATTCTTCATTGAGCTGCCATGCCTCTCAGGGAAATGTTATTGTAAATTCATTCGTTGCAACTCTGTTCTACACTCTCCATGAATTCTCAGAGAAAAGTTATTGTAAATACATTCGTTGCAACTCTGCTTTACACTCGCCGTAAATTTTCACATCTCGTGACTTACCTGATGATCAACATGGATCGTATCGAATTCTCAATACGAGGGAAGCCCTCGCTCTTTAGCAGTAAATATCAGTGTAACACCCAAACAAATGTGTAACGTTGATAGTCGTTCATTGTCAGAAAAAAAAGCAGACGACTCTCTCGGTACACCCTGTACTAACTAGAATACCGGGCTGAGAGACCCATAAGACCACTTTTGATGGTTCGCGAGAAGATGCTAAAAAAGTGAAGTCAAATCCAGTCGTTGCATCCGTCTGCCTCGAGATGGAACTATCGGTAAAAACGTAGCACTGAGAACGATCTATCTGCAGCAGTTAGATCGACAAATGTCAACTCGACTCTCCGCCAAGAACTTACCCACGAAGGAGCTACTTGATAACTGCAGAAATAGAAGGATTGGACAACACAAAAGTAGGAGATGGTGATATGCAGTGACAGAAGTTCGTCCAAAATAGTCTGTTTATTCGTTGTCTCAATTCATTCGCCCACAATACGCGGTTAAAACTATGAAAAGCCCAGGCAATGTGGTAGTTTGATGGTGTCTTTCATGGAAAAAACTCAAGTGAATTTTTTCCCTTCTCTGGTGTGAAGAAATCAATGGGCAGTAGTGGATTTCATACGTGAGAGTCCTAAATCGTTAAGTGCATGAACTTTTATACGCCTGATGTATTTCTCCTTAATTCATCGTAAGCATGTACAATGTGCTACGGACACTAGCACAGCGCTTCTAGGCCGTACATTAACTAACAGAAAACTGATGATACGCTTACTAACTTTGAAGGTAATAGCAAAGAAAAATTTTTAATCATTTTAATGATTTTTAATTATTAAAATGAATTTGAAGTTCTTTGCTAAACCTTCATAGTTGAAGTGCTTAGCAGAAAAAGTATTCATAATATTATCCTGGGTAGCTATGGCGAAGAAGCGTACTAACTTATTGTAGTCATCACACGGCTTTTTCATGCTCTTCTCCAAAACAGCACGAGAAGGTTACTAGTTCCGGCACCACAGTCATCCCTCGGCCTACAACTTAAAATTTCATTTATGCAGCTCTTGGCATCGTGCGCTTTTCAGTTCAAAGCTCCAAACGACAAAAGACTTGAGTTGCCCCATTCCCACCGCCGTCACCGTAATGGTCACTTGCTTCCTGAGCCTCCTTAACCTTTCCTTACCCTCGTCTTGAGGCGCGTGTGTGCCTTTCTTCGAGTGCTGTAGGTTACACCGAGCTCTGAGGTAGTTTTTCTGATAAGAAAAGAACTGAAGTGACGCTTGTTGTGTGTGGAAATTAATCGTCAGATCGAAAGTGCTGTTAAATATCGTATCTAATGTGAGTTTTTGCATGGAAGGGTTAGATCTGAAGCAGGATTTTGATGCTGTGAATTGGTTTCGTACGGAAAGTAAACGTCTAATCTAAAGTGCGTTAAAAATTCGTATTTAGTGCACGTTTTTCTACAGAAAAAGGTTGAACTACGGTTTTAACCTATAGTTCGTTTTTCGTACATAACGAAAAAGTCAGATCTAAAATAAATTTCGGTGAAGAATGAAATAGCGAGGTAATTCATTCCCTTCGGAGACATAAGAGTCTGTAGGTTTTCGTCAGTTTGGTTTGTCTATCGTGTGCTATGGCGACTGCCGCCCTCATGCAGGGGAGATGTTAGGTTGTCTCAGGTTACCTTTGTCCTTTTTTAAGGTCTTCAGGAATTGTACATTTCATGCCCACTTTTCTTCTTTCAGTTTTCATGCGTTCTCTACTATTTCTTCTTGTTTTAATTTTTCTTCCTTCCGAACTTGCTGTTTCTATGCGCTGGTTCCCTTGTGCGTGATCATACCTTGCGCATAGATTTCCCTTTTTTCCGCAGTCCATACTAAATGGTCTCTTCTCTTCGCTCTCGTGAGATCGCCTTTGTTGTGACTTGGGAGTCTCACGCTAAAAAACATGATGTTCGGTGTCTTTCACGCGAAAGGTTTTGATGTGAAGGATGTTTTGTGCAAAAAGAAAAGACCGGAACGAAGTTGGCAGGCAATATTCAACATAGACTTCCATTATTCAAACGCTTCGAAGTGTTCGACAGTTTGGCATCATAGGGCAGGAGTTCTCTCCATGCTTGACTTGCGCTTACTCTAACGAAGTTTTCGTATGGCTGAAAATGCAAGGAACTTCAGTAGTTTGAAGTTTTTTTTCTATCACAGTGCATTCTGGACTGAGGACGCGCAGCCAATACAATGTGGTTAAAGAACTAAAATTCTATTAGGAAACGAGAGTCAGGTTTAAAAGTTTCATCGGAAACGTAACAAAATTGATAAAAAATTGACAAGCTTTTAAGCCATCATACTTTTAAGTTTGTAGCAGAGATGCAGAAAATTCACACTATGTTCGAGCAATTGCAGCAGTATGAGTAGCTCATTTTATTGATTATGTAGTAGTACTAATGTTACTAGTTCACTCTACTGTTGAAATTTTTTTTCACTAGTGAACGAATTCAACGTTATTTTAAGTTCTCTAATCCTCTTGCCAAATGTGTCCTAAGGGAGCTAGCTTGTCCTGACCGAGTGTAAACAAGCTTTCTCCGCTATTTCTTTTTCATCATTTTTTTTTTCGTTCCTAACTTAATGTAAGCGTCTCGGTTTATTCCTTACCAAGCCCTCTTAACCTTTTACTTCGTTTCTTCAAGGGGTGGAATGGAGCTCTTGCATCCATGGGGATTAGCGCTTCCGGGGATGAATCTGAAGCTAGGTCACATTTTTGGTGAAGTAGAATAGGTTTTATAATTGACAATCTTTTTTTCTGTCCATTTTTGTCCTGTTTATCCCGCCTGCTACTTCTTCTTCAACTTGTATCTCGCTTCATGAATTTACTTTCTAATTTACTTCACAGGTAGAAGCGCACCTCGAGCAGTTAAATTTAGGAAATCCTGCTCTTATTTACCTAGGTGCAGTATTATAAATTATTAATAAATTGTGTCATTTTATTATAATAAGTTTTGAAACTATATATTCATTTTTTTACATTACACACCTGCGGCTTCTTTGATTAAATAGTGATACTTCCATTAGTTCTAAATTTATATATCTGAATAATTCAAAATACTAGCGTATCACCTTTACCCTCAACCCCACACTAAATAGGGCCTTCCTCCATCCTCTCCAAAAAACCCTTTCGTTGTAATTTGGGAGGCTCGTACATACTTTTAATCCAATTTAACCATTTATTTTGAACTTTAAGCAAAGAAGCCAGATAGTGTATACTTGCAATGCTACGTGCTTGCAAGCGAGTACATGCCGAAATCTGAGTTGAAAGCCCCAGCAAGCAGCTTGTCAATAATGGCGGCACTCGGTACCGCGATGTTCGGTAAAACTCGTAAACAAATAATAAAAGTACCGTTTTGAATGAACAGGGACAGCATTTTTTGTCATCACCTGCTATATCCGTGAAAGGGAAAAAGAAACACGCGACGGTGCTCGCACAACACTCTCTTCATAAAGGCTTTTTTACCCATTTTCTTCTTCCTTTTTATCGTCTCTCTCGTTCTAAGTTGCACTTGCACGGTAAAAATAGTGTATCTGTGCCACGAACCTTTTCATTTAATATGCCCGAAGTGTGGCGGACGGGCTTGCGGGGTTCTTGCTCCAAGATAGATTCTCAGTAGCAGTCGGGATTCTGACACAGCCGGAAGTTTTTAATTAGTTTTCTTTCATTTTAATTTGATACAACCCGTTGCATAACTATTAAAAGCTGGATCCATTGAGTAAAAAAGCTATGTTCCAAAATGATTTTTTCGAGAATTATTTCTGATTTCTTTGCTCATTTGAGGTATTTTTTTTGTAGTGAATAGCATTTTTTTAAGTTGGCTTCTATTTGCTGAACAAGACAAATTGTAGTTAGAAAGTAGTTTCAGTCTAAAATTACCACGTAACCACAGCTAAAATCAAAATTAGGTTTGATTTTCCTGTAGTTACTGTGAACCTCTTGGTGGAACCAACGTCTGCGTCGACATACCTTGGTGCTCGTGAAGGGGTGTCTCTCTGTACATCCTTCAATGAACAGTTGGATAAAAACAGGTGCATTATACAAATTAATCAAATACTAATGTAAACGGGTCGTAAAAAATAACGCAATTCGATTTTTTTCAATGTGTCTTCCAGATGGGGATGGCAAAAAAAAAAATTAAATCTAATAGTACCCCCAATTAGAAATTAGGAAAAAGCAAATAGAACTACCTACGTCCACTCTATTTCCACTCTATCTCAATTTAAAAGTTATACACGTGTATCACTTTTAAATAGGGATATTTCCATTAGTTCGTGATTTGTATATCTGAGTTCAAAATACTTGCTTGTCATTGCTGTTTAAGCGCATTGGCTTGAAAGATGAACAACTTCATTATTTATGGTATATTGAACGTTTGCATTCGATCCTGATATTCTGAAACATTGCCTCATACGAACTAGACTAAAACAAGTTCCAGTCATTCAATTAAAACGATGCTTTATCCAAGTTTTATGAACAGCAGGGACTTAGTTTCATCGCTATACGTTAATTTTCCTAGAAGATATTTAACTCATGGGTAGACTGATATTTAAGATGATATTTAGCTCATGGGCAGACTGATATTTAAGATGATATTTAACTCATGGGTGGACTGATATTTAAGATGATATTTATCTCATGGGTAGACTGATATTTAAGATGATATTTAGCTGATGGGTAGACTGATATTTAAGATGATATTTACCTCATGGGTAGACTGATATTTAAGATGATATTTAACTCATGGGTAGACTGATATTTAAGATGATATTTAACTCATGGGTAGACTGATATTTAAGA
>JACJUY010009204.1:24146-34215 GCA_014220935.1 Platorchestia sp. MABIK | reverse complement strand
AGCTTTGTAAACTTCGGACTTACACACGAAAAAAAAAAAAAAATTTTTTTATTATAAGGAATAATTAATTTTCTATGCCCCAAATGAAAAATTTTTATAGAAGATAAGTTGTTACAAATGTGGAGATCTAGTAGTCTGCCAATTTTCATAGACGTACGTCCCATAGGAAAAAAGTTTCCGATTTTTGGATATGGTTGCCTTAAGAAAGATTCTCTTACACCATTGCCTGCAATTTCGGCCCCTGAATTCTATTTGGGTGACATGAAGTATTAGTCATTACAATACTTATTCTCACTTCGGTATCAGTGATAGGAAGAAGGGAAAATATCACTTTATTTCTGAATAAATTTACATTTATACATCTTAAGATTACTGAACACTTGACACAACTAGATAGAATTTCAGCGGGAACTAAGCTAGAAATGCTTGACAGAATTGACGGGTGACGAAAGTATAGTCACCACAGTTCTACGGAGTGCGTAGAGTGGAACAAAATGAATAATTGATTAATCTTGCATTTGCATGCAAGATGATATAGGAGTAGGAGAAACGGTACAACATCTGGTTCTGGAATGTAAAAAGTGTGCGCGTTAATAGAGGCTCCTGATATGTAATAACAGTAAACAGTGAGAAAGTAGCATGTTAGATGTATTGAATAGGATTTTGTTATTAACTTTCTGGTAGAGTTGGATGGAGAATCCAATCTGACTGGTGCTGATGCAGTAAATTATTCTTTAGTGAGTGTGTGACATCGAAAACTGACTATGAAGTTAGTAACCTAGATTGCATCTGATGAACTTTAGTGTGTGTGAGGGTTTTTTTTTGACAAGCTCAAATTTGATGTCCTCATGGTAGCTGTTGCATGCACTGGGCAAAAATAATTCTAGAGTACTAATTCCCTTAGATGAGCCTGGGTCATAGACTGGTAGTTTAGAGAACCATTCTGTAATGTGTGTGTATTAGAAAATTTTGAGCCCTAAAAATGCCTTGACTGTTGTTGGCCTCCACTTCCATGTTTAATTGGGTCTGGATTAAAAAGAGATTCCAGTCTCTGAAATGCTGAAGTAGTAAATAATTAGATATTTCTAGAGCAACATGAAAAATCCCCCAAGTCAGCCTTGAGCCTATTTTAATCAACTTTAGTTTCATCTTTTTTGGAAATTAACTGCTTGCTAGCTCAGACCTGTTGACTGCAGAGATAGGTCATAAGACAAGCATGTCAAGCCTTTGAAATACACGCATAAAAACAAACCATTATTATTGTTGTTGAAGTTATTGCTAAAACTTTGTTGCTAAATTTTTCTGAGGGTATTGGCTTTGGTGAAGCCTTAAGGACAGCGTTCCTCCAGAAATTAGAAAATTTAAGGGAAAATAGATTTTAGCTTCTATCGGAGGTGAAAGAGGTCAGGTACATCATGTGAAAAAATGAAGTTAGTACGTTTGCTTGTTTGCCCGCTTCAGGGTTTTAAGAATGGGAGGGAGGGTAGGGGGAAGTTTTACTTTATCATGTTACACCTCACCCTTGGCACATACTTCATGGCGCAACATTGCTGTCATCTTCTACGTCTATTTATTACATTATAATGATTTCAAGGGTCCTGGCTGAACCACAAATAATAGCAAAGAAAAATTGAGATTGTTTATGTTTGCCTTTTTTTGGAGGATTGGAATGTGGTGTTTCAAAATGCATCTCCTCCTACAGTTTTTGAGCTACAGTAATGATTTTGGTATTGGATGCGAAAAAGCATGTAAATTATGGGATGCAAAGGGTTGCTTCTAAATTTGTCATGATCAAAAGTTGTGATGTCACAACTGAAAACTTTTGCCTAAAAAAGATATGTATTAAAATTTTAATTATGATTTTAATGATTTCCTGTTAACATCATATAATTTACACAATATCCTGCAACCAATGATACCAAAATCATCACTTTAGCTTAAAAACTGTGGGAGGAGATGCATTTTGAAACTCCCCAAAAGTTCTGTTTTCTACAGATATTTCGTTTTCTTTAAAGAAAATTTTAATTTTTCTTAGAAGACAAACAATTCCTAACTGCATTTCCCATCAGTACACTAAATTTCATTGCTCTAGGTTTAATGTTGAAAAAAAAGGTTCGTAAGGGGGATGCCCTCTTTTAAGTGACTGATTTTTAGGAAAATTAGGCATTAACAGAGGTAGAATAAATCAATTTTTAAGACAACCTTGAGTGCTACTGTATCAAGGTGTTTCTCTAACCTTTAGACTGTAACTAAGAATGATACCTTTTGATAAGTATTTACCTCTAAATCAAATGCATTTAGCTAGAGTAATAGGCCAACCATCTTGAAGTGATTGGAGTTTACACTAGCAGATTGAGCACTGCATCATATGAAAGTATCCTATTTGATGAGATTTATACAACATTGATGCCTTCTTTTATAATGTTGGGCGTCAAAATTTTTATAGACTTGATATATCAGCTTATCTTGAATGAACTAATTTTTTTTCAGATTAATAGCCGTTTTATTGATCTAGTGTTAAATACCAACAGAAGTGTCAGTAGCTAACACTTTTCTATACAAACTCAAAAAATGGGTAAAGGAAAAGATAGAAATGCTGGTGAGTTCATGGTATTGTTTTTATTAGTCTATTAATTGATGCATTCATACTTTTCTTGTCTGTAATCATTAGCTGTGAGTATAGTTTTTTACTTGAATGCTTCTTTGTTAGATGATTATGAAATAAAGTGGCCCAAGTAGAGGACATTTTCTCCAACTTTTGAGTTTGCTTATTTAAAATAGGTAATGAATATACTTTTATACAAGTCAAATGAGCATGACTCAAAACTCAGCTTCTAAATTTATTCATCTTGTATTGCATATTCAATTAGCATATGCTTTACTATGGCTTCAAACATTTTATGTATGCCATATAGGCATGGAGTTGAGTTTAAAGAAAACTTCCCTATTGTCACTTGAATTGACTTCATAGCAGTGACACAAGTTTACCTGTAAAAGTGTCAAATATAAGTCAAATATAGATGATTTTGAAATTGAACAAATTTGATCTTCTATGCAGAGGCAGATAGTAATGCAACATATGTTCAGTTATTGCTGATGAGCAAAGAGTGAAAATTAATTTTTTTAGAATTTATTTATCATGATCTATGTTAGACAAAAAAATGAATTGATCTAGCAATAAATATTAGTGCTTGTAATTTGTTTTAGATTTGTTTACATCATAAGCTTTTGGTAAATTTTCTTGTTAGCATTTTACTTCTTCATTTGAAGTAGCATAAAAAATGCCTAACATAGTACCTACTTTAGTATTTATAGCAGTGCTTGTCTTTTTACCTGGTAATATTTATGATGTTTGTTTCTGCAGAACCTCATTCAGTTACTTGCTGCTTTTCTCAGTGAGAGCAAGGTGTATGATTTTTTAATACATTATTGGAATAGGCATTTATATAAAAGTAGTCTCTTGCATTAGCTTCAAACAAGTATAACTTGACTGGTGGATAATTTTCTCTTGTATTTTAACCTCATTCAGCCCTTATCATACAACTTGAATACTGCAAGATATGTTGTACTATTATTCATGCCCTTATCTATGATTGAAAGAATTCTCTGTGCATTTTGACTGTAGCAATAAATTTTGTCCTGTGCAGGCAGCCCCAAGAGATCTGTGGAATCACCTAAATCTCCTACAAAGGGCAAGGGAAGTGGAGGAGGAGCTTCAGGCTCTTCCAGTACATCATGGTTCAAGAGGGAGGGGCTCAAGAGGGATATTCCTCCCATCAATGTCACCCCGTATCCTCTTTCCACCTCCACGGAAATGGCCATGGCCATGAGCTCTGAAGCACAGGCATTGCAGGTGATTTTTATCTTTCCTTCAAGTATGCACAAGATTAACTTCAGACTGTGGTGAGACTTGTGTACTGATTGATCTCATCTTAACCAACCCTGAATTGAGTATAAATGAGGTCAAGTTATACTCTAATGTGAATTTGAGAAAGAGTGTAATTTGCCCTTTTTATTACGTAACTCATGGTGTGCTATCATTACAGGAGCATGTGAAAGTTCTCTCAAAGAGCATCATTGAGCTGCAGGCAACCCGAGACAAAAATGAGTCAACTCTTAACTCTATCAACACGCTCTCTGATAAAATTGTGACTGATGAGAAAGTCACGCCAAGTGCCAGGGTGAGTATTGGTCTAACTAGTGTGTTTTATATTGTCACACTTTCCTGAATTTTGCCTCAATGTTTTTCCCTTTATTGAGTCAGGCTACAGTTATAATTATAAAGTATTGGGCAAATACTTGTGCTACCTGCAGTAAGAGGGATTTAAATACAAATGGGATTTTCATTCCAGCTTATTTACTCTTTGCTGTAAGATTATGCACTTTTGTTATGTATTCCTTGTCCCAAAAAACATGGAAAAAGGTATTTGTTTACCATTATCATGATTTAATTTTGAAAGTCAGTCAAAATAAAACTTTCCTTCAATTTTCATTCATCAACTAAGTCTGATATTGAATCAGCTAGCTTATTTGACCACTGATTTAGTTGTAAAACATGTCATTTTGAGTGAAAGGTTGTTTAAATTGAAAATTTTCAGCAGCAGAAAAACAGCGTAAATAATTTTGCTTACAAATGTTCATAAAACTGTAAAACGCTAATAATTTTATCATATAATGTATAAGAATGATTGTATGCCTCAGCAAATTATTTTTCTTGGTAAATTTGTTCCCAAGTGTGGTCTTTGGAGTTCACTGCCGAGTGGCAGCTCCTTCCTCACTCTAATGTTGGTCACTACCTGATGCCAGGGTAAGTCTAATGATAGAGGTTATAATAACGGTAACATGAATCGTAAAATGCTCATTTTAAAGAGTTAACCTACCACGGTCAAAGTGTCAATGTTGTACACTCGAGAAGGTCGCTCTTAACAACTACAAAAACGTGGTGAACGCTTCAAAATTGTACGGTTGGCAGGGTCGCCTGAAGCGAGATTACGAGCAGGCGCTGGGCGAGGTGGGTGACGAGCTGCAGCTGGTGCACAGGGCACTCAACACCGTCTACCAGATCCGGGCCATTCGGCATGATCTCAGGATTCAGGTGCTGTGTCTGCCTTGTTTACTTGTATGGCTTCACTTCTGATTTATTTTACCTGGCGCATTTTTCACTTGTTTTTGGGTACATGGGTGGCTATTTTGCACCTCTAATTTTTGACTCATTTTCTGCTCACTTTAAGGTACAGGGTTGGGTATTTTGCTCTAGCTTCATTAAATGTTATCCAATTCTTATAGTTGTTGATCAATGTTCATGGAATCTAAGTTGTTTCTGTTAATGGAGGTTCTTGCTATGTCTCCAAAGTAAATTTTCTTCTGTACCATGCTCATATATTTGTACGCATATCTAATTACTCTTCAAAATAATTGAATAATTTCTTGTTTGCCATTTGTTGTTTATAGTTTTTTTTCAAACGTGTAATTTAAATACTTCTTGTTTGCCATTTGCTGATTCTAGTTTTCATTGAAATATATGACTAAAATACTTCATGCTAGCCATTTACTATGTGTAGTTGTCATGAATTGCAGGCCAAGAGTTCAGGCAACAAAGAAACATTCCGGCGAGGGGCCCTCATGAAGATGTTGCTCAACTGCGCCCAGACGCTGCCGGTGTGGCTCGGGGGTCCTGGTGACAAGCCCCCGCCCCTGAGCGGCTCTGTGCCGCCCGAGCCCAACTACATCGTCAAGGTGAATGTGACTAGTGTCTAGTGGAGGTATTAATTAGCTCTGTTCTTCACTGCGAGTAATTATTCGCCTGTATATGAACTACATTGTCAAGGTGATGTTGACTAGTGTCTAGTGGAGCTAGTATTTACCTTTTCTCCATTATTGACCCCTTCAGCTTTATGTATTAATAACATAAGGCCGAAATTGACCTCAACTATGGGTAAATTTACCCCTGATTGACAACCTCGAGTAAATTTACCCCTGATTGAGAACCTTGAGTAAGTGTAACCATTATTTACCTGTATACTTCACTGCGAGTGAATATTCACCTGTATACTTCATTTCCAAGTATTCGTACTCTCAAAATTTTAATTTTTAAACAGATTTGGGTTATCTTAGATGGAAGACACTTTCAATGCAAGACTAAACTTTCAGTTGCTGTTCTGTTGTGTTGGTTGAAGGTGCTGCTATTCACATTTTAGAAAAACTTCAACTCCATAAAACACCATAAAAATGTCTCTCCTGAGAAATTTTGCAAAATGGACTAGGCGCTTTTTTTGTCACAATCGCAATCAATTTTGTTGCAACAAATTTGAATTTATTCACACATAACAGACATATATCATTCCACGTTTGTTTTTAGTGGCATTCTAGTCAGGAGAACAGTTTTGCTGCTGAGCGACTATTCATTAACCTCTAGTTTGGTTGTTGTCAGGTGGGTGACATGGCTGCGTGTTTAGTGCGAGGTTCAGAGGGCGAGGAGAACTGGATCCTGGCTGAGATCAGTGGCTTCAACCCGAGCACAGGCCGCTACGAAGTCGAAGACATCGATGAAGAACAGAAGGAGCGTCACACGCTAAGCAGGAGACGAGTATATCCCTTGCCATTGCGGCGTGCTAATCCTGAGACGAACCCAGAGGCGCTCTACCCTGAGGGTTCTATCGGTTAGTACTGATCAGCTAATTCTACGTAAGTGTGTTGTGGTTGTAGTGTGACGCTGTTCTTGTGGTAAATAGTTCTATTGGTTAGTACTCATAAACTAATTGTGAGTGTATAGTTGTAGTTGTGTGACGCTGTTCGTGTGGTAAATAGTTCTATTGGTTAGTACTCATAAACCAATTGTAAGTGTATAGTTGTAGTTGTGTGACGCTGTTATTGTGGTGAATAGTTTTATCGGTTAATACTGATGAACTACCTAATTGTTAGTGTGAGGAGGTTCTCTTCTGGTAAATGGTTTTATCGGTTAGAACTGATGAATTAGTTATAAGTGTATTGTTGTTGCTGTGTGAAGCTGTTCCAGTGGTAAATGTGTCTTTCGGTTAGTACTGATCAATTACTAATTAGTGTGATGAGGAATGCTTGTGTGACGCCGTTCTTGTGAGAAATGCAATACAAAAGCGCGCTGATGTATAGATACCGTCATAAACCTGGTGCTCATACCATGACGATTCAGGATATACAAGAGAGTTTTGATATCTGTTGGCTATGTCACCTCAATATTTTTGAAATTTATTAAGAAAAAAATTGTCCGAGTAATAAAATTCTATTTATATCCTAGAAAAAGAGGAATATTGGGAGGGTATACTAACAAATAATTCAGTTTAACTATCTCCCCTTATTACCCAATAACAAACGAATTCTTTGATGTGTATTTTGCATCACGCTTCTAACAACATCGAGTGAAACGTACCGAAAATTTCTTCAATTCAATTTTTGTTATAGTTGCTGGAATAGTTTGGAATATTTACAAAGAATATTTACGTTTTCTTATCCGCAACTCTTTGAATATTCCCGAAAGAAATCTGGTTCGGACCAAACCCACTCATGCAGATAATGTTTGGTTCGTTAGTTTTGAAGACATTTACGCATACAGCCCGACATTGAATATTTCTGTTTCAAATATCTCATTTCACTTGAAATCAGTCAAGTTTATATTGAAATTAGTGATTGTCTGGGTTTCTCAGTTCAGTACAACCCAATTTAAGTTATCTGAAATCAAATTCAAGGATACTTTTTTCATGAATTTCTAAAAGAAAACGTAAAAGTATACCCTTACGATTTTTTTAGACTTTTTCAGTCATTGTTTCCAAAATCAATGAAACTCTTTGAGAACTTCAATACTCCGTTGTACATCGTGAAAAACTACTTACCTGACCAGAAACTCTTATCAACATCTCATAAATCCCTATACCCCTGTGATATATATTGACTTTTTAAGTCATGGTTTCCGAAATCAATGAAACTCTTTGACAACTTCAATACTCCGTTGTACATCGTGAATAACTACTTATACGGCCAGAAATTCTTATAAATCTCTCAAAAATCACAAATAAAATTCGGTCCGAATCTGCAAGTTGAATTTTGTGTTTTTTCTTGAGCGAATTGAGCTGGGAATGACTGTGAAACCTCCTTTTCCTATCCGCAACTCATTTCTAGTGAGAAATCAAGGAATTTCGAACATTTTCATTGCGTGAAATTTTTAGCAAAAAAACGATTTTTTTAGACTTTTTCAGTCATTGTTTCCAAAATCAATGAAACTCTTTGAGAACTTCAATACTCGGTTGTACATCAGGAAGAAGTACTTACCTGACCAGAAACTCTTATCAACATCTCATAAATCCCTATACCCCTGTGATATATATTGACTTTTTCAGTCATGGTTTCCGAAATCAATAAAACTTTATGACAACTTCAATACTCCGTTGTACATCGTGAAAAACTACTTATACGGCCAGAAATTCTTATAAATCTCTCAAAAATCACAATAAAATTCGGTCCGAATCTGCAAGTTGAATTTTGGGGTTTTTCTTGAGCGAATTGAGCTGGGAATGACTGTAAAACTTCCTTTTCCTATCCGCAACTCATTTCTAGAGAGAAATCAAGGAATTTCGAACATTTTTATTACGTGAAATTTTTAGCAAAAAACGTAAGGGTATACCCTTACGATTTTTTTAGACTTTTTCAGTCATTGTTTCCAAAATCAATGAAACTCTTCGACAACTTCAATACTCCGTTGTACGTCGTGAAAAACTACTTATACGGCCAGAAATTCTTATAAATCTCTCAAAAATGCCATATAAAATTCAGTCCGAATCTGCAAGAATTTTGGGGTTTTCCTTGAGCAAATTGAGCTGGGAATAACCAAAGTAACTCCCGTTTCACCCGTANAAACTCTTTTAAAATAAAGAAAAACAGAATCGTGAGCATCTGATTTTGAGCCCAACTGCTACGATATGGTTTCCTTAAGCCTTCAGGAATATGTTTCCAATTGAAATAGATCTTTGGTCGCAAAATTCCTTCTAGTATACCATGTAAATCTTCTTTTGGTGCAATGATCCAAGTATATAATCAATATTATCAAAGTCTCGCATTTTATTCCTTCGGAACAAACAGAGTATGTCTCATGTCACAGGGACAGAGATTAAAGATGAAACAGCGTCAGAGGTCGGAGACGATTTAAGTGCGGATACGTAACGGGTTGGAGAGATTCGTTGCTCCATAAGAGAATGATAGAGTAGAGTTAATATTTGCACATTTTGTGATAGAATATAGTAAGTATAAGCAAGAGAGAAAGAAAGAGTTTCATGAATGTGGTATTTGAGCTGTGTGGAGAAAATGAGTGGTATACCAGCAGATATGCAGAAGAAGATTGTGGTATGAGTTGTCACGCATGATTGGAGCAGGAGTGTAATCTGACTATAATTGATACTATGGAAATTTTTATCGCACGTGCCTGGAGTAAGAGACAGTGACTGGAATGAGCTAGTCATCTAAAGTGGGTTGTAGTGACCCATCATACCTGAGGAGGTTCCTCCCTTTCTTCCGGACAGAATAAAAAATTTTGAGTGATTGTAACAGTTTAAAAAAAAATTTGCTTCTATTTTAGACAAAATTTGTGCCTTTGAATGCGTTATATCAGAAAATTGAGCTTCAGCATATTTACCCGGTTTTTAGTTTTTATCCTGTTATTAAGAAGAAAGAATGCGTTCAAATGAACGTTCGCGCAACCAGTCGGAAATTGGCTCGCCCACGAAATTTCGACCACTCGCGCAAACACCAAGTTGAACTCAATCTTTCTCCTAAAAACAGGGTAATTTAGTCTCAAATTAAAGTTTACACTTAGCTCTGGCCTTTTAAAGCGCTCTCAAAGTTATCTTCTAGCCCAGCCTTAATTTGAGACTAAATTAACTTTTTAGATGCAATAAGTGAGAAATTAACGCAGGCTCAAAATTACCCCTCTTTTACCCTGCTTTTAAGGAGAAAGATTAAAAGGTGTTCGCGCGTGGAACCGGCTAGCCATTTTTTAGAACCCATCTTAGATCCTTCCCGAATTACCCTGACAAAAGGGTAATTT
>JACJUY010009203.1:2399-23818 GCA_014220935.1 Platorchestia sp. MABIK | reverse complement strand
AGACACCTGGGTAGAGTGGGGTATTGTGCTTAGAATTTTTTCTCCTATACCCAACGGAGAAAATCGCCACCAGCGCCGGGACTCGAACCCTCGTTTCCCGCACGGAGTCAGGTCCGAAAGCCACACGGCTATGCCGAGCACAGGTAAGAAGAGTGCCTCCAGCAGGTAAGTAATTACCTATGGTGCTCACAGTAAAATAAGCTGTCAGGTGCAGTAAATATTGTTTGACTGCACAGCTGACGCCGATGGAAGTACAGGGTTGGAGGTCTGCGAAAAATCTGTTGATTGGTGCTCACGCACGCTACAGTACACTTTCCATCTTCTGTCAGACGACAAGAAGATCGGAAACTGCCGTACCAAGAAAGAGTTTCCTATATCCTGCCCTTTATATCATGAATGTAAAGGGACCAAACTCGATATTCTTAAATCAGCTTACAACTAGCTTAAATCTAATAGGCGCGCTGGTAGAATAAAACAAAACGAGCCAACACGCTGAACTAAGGCTAGAAATTCGTACACAGCAATTGCGATTTTCTATTGCGAAAATCGAAAAATTTTATAGAAGCAAATGTGTTCAGAATTCAATTCTACGTATCTGTATTCATTTTCGTTCCTCTAGATGTGATAGAAACGTGAACAGTGAAATTTGAAAAATTCCGTATATTGGGTAAAATACATGGTAGTAGATCCCCTTAAAATTAGTTCTGCATTCGGCCTCTTGACCGTAAAAAATCAACGCTAAATCCAGCTAATTAGATTAAAAACACACAAAAGTTACATTATTGATAGTTATTAATTCTTGTAAATAATGGCGCCTTAAATCGACTGACGGTACATATTTATTACAGATTTGGTCAGAAGTAAACAACGTTTTATCAAGGGAAAACACTTTCATGCTTTTCTCTCAACCTTTTGCTCCACCGCGGATTTGCCTGTAATTATATTTATCTATGTTTACCAACTAAGGATGCTAATGTTAAAAATGTTTGATGTTTAAGACATCAATGTATCAATGTTCTACATTACATGCATCAACTCTATTCGAGATAAATTGTTTTTCTAGCAAGCTTGCATCCTTTTCTGTTCTACTTTCTTTTCTTTCTTTCACAATCATTTCTCTTTCACTTTTTTCCGTTTCAGTAACGTCAAACAGACGATTGCTGGCCAAAATCAAGAGTTTTTTCGAAGTTATCTTGCTTTATTAAGCTGGCGCATCTTAACCCGATGACTCGTGCCGTCGACAAAGCGGTGCAATTTCATTTGCAAATTACAGCAAAGTGCTTGTAAATCAGGAAAGAATTTTATTGTTCAATTGGAAAATTGGGATTTCGGCTCGAGAAAATGTAATTAAGCGAAAATGACTTCATGAATTTTCAGATAAAGAGCGAGTTTAAATGAGAGAATTCCTCGAATATTACAATAAACAGCCAATTTATGAGAGTGAAAAAAATTTAATGAATATTCCGATGAAGAGCCAATTTAAATGAAAAAGATTCCTTGAATTTTCTGATGAAAAATAAAATTTATATTAGAAAATTCCTTGAATTTGACGATAAAGAGCGAATTTAAGTAATAAAGATTCCTCGAATTATCCCGTGAATTTTCTTTAAATCTCTGAGGCTTAGACGGCGACGTTGCAGATTCTGAGACCCACGTAGTGTCTTGATGGCTAGAAAGATTTCAAATTCACAGTTGACTCACAAATTATGCATCGTGTTGTCAATTTAGAACCTCCATGTTAAAAAATACGTGAAATTCAAACATTTCAAATGCATTTTATGTATCAACATTATAAAAATGAATGAGGGCCTCTCTGTTAAAACATATTTAAAATCCAAATATCTCAAATGAATTTTATGTATCAACTTTCAAAAAATAAATAGAGGCTTTTTTCTTGAAAAACCTAAAATTCAAATCGTTCAGATGCATTTTATACATGAACTTTTTTAAAATAAACGATTTTTCCTTTTTTTTTGTTGGTTGAGCAAGCCTTCTTCAGTTCCTTTTTGTTGTGATTATTGGAGCTTCGAATGGAAGTCCATGTAGCTGCGCTCCAGGGGAGATTTCTTAGTTAAATATTTCATGAGTTGTGGAAACGGGATTCTTTAATAGCCAAATATTTCATATATTGTGAAGTTTATTATGCTCATAAATTTCCAACGCTATACAGCAAGAGATATTCATTTACACAAGTTTATTTCGATTGGCCTGTGTTATGTATACATCTACTGCTGCTCTATAACTATCCTCATGTGAGAGTTCCAAATTATGAGAAATTTCTAGCCCGGGCCGCAGAGCCTGGAACTTCAGCTGCCACTATCAGTAAGAAAAAAATTGAAAACCCCTTGACATGATTTACCTAAATGGTATTGAATAGATTAGGGTAAATAAAGAAATGCGACAAAACGTGCACGATAAATTTCGGAGAATGCGTAGTGAGACAGTGTAGGCTTACAAGCACAGCCTAAGTTGTTCACATGGCGACGGCACGAGATGGAATAAGAACAAAACACGGATGAGAACCATTTACTCAGTTCTCAGAGCAGAATGATCTCCAAACACATTCTGACAAAAGATCACTGCATGATTAAAAGCATAATAAACGAACACATTCGAGGTACAGCAATCAAGATTTCAACAAATTGAACTCCAGTGGACGATTTTCTGAGGGAGTAAAAGAGGGTTAGAACCATAAGGAGCTGAGTGGTAACGTACCTTGTACAATGATTAGTACAAAGGTCCCAGAACTTGAGTGTACACAGTAAACCACAACTGTGCCTGAATGAGGCACAGTCAATGGTGGGGGAGGGATATGGTGTGTTAGTATGTCCACAGTAATTAGATTTGTCAGAAATAGACTATCAATGGGGACTGCACTGGGCCGGGGATTACATTGGGCCTGGAAAGGGACCTCCTCTAAGTAAGTTTATCAGTGAAATAGGAACGTTTAACGAGAGTAAGGAGGAAATTTGTTATTCCGGTGAACTGTATGGTTAAGACAGTTAAAAAATAAATGCTCAATAGTTTCAACAACGTCACATTCAAAATTGAGGTTATCTGTTAACTTAAATGGTTCAAAGGATGTTTTATTCTTATCAAGCATGATACATTTCATTTTGAACATTGGTTTTTCAAATGCCTCATAACTAACACCAGAACTCAATGACGGTTACTCCCTGTCAAGCCGGTACCCATTTCTGACACCGGGGTAGAACGGGGAATTGTGTCTAAGATTTCCTTTTCTCCTAACGAGGAAAAACACCGGGCGGTTATGCTGGGATTCTTAATCACTCGGCCACGGTGACCGGGCACCAGCATGACCCACTCTAAGCCGTGTTAGGGTTACTTTAGCAGTGCGAAATTTATGTAGGGTCTTAGACCCTACATAAATCTCAATGTTACCTCAATGTTATCTCAATGTTACCTCAAACCCTTTACGCCCATGTGTGACGAATTTACCACACAAAAAAATTCAAGCTATAAATACAAGCTACACGCAGAGTTTCTTGCAAATAAACGGGACGAGTTATGTACGTGTCATCTTCTAGCAAAGTTCATCGTTGCGTCAGTGGTAAAGGGATCTTCTGTGGTGCTTCGCAGTGGCACAGTGGTTAAGGGATCGGCCTTGTATGTTGGAGACGAGGGTTCGTATCCCGGCGCTGGCGCGGCGATTTTCCCCGTTGGGTATAAGGGTAAGCTCAAGCACAATACCCCACTCAACCCAAGTGTCAGAAATGGGTACCGGCTTTACGGGGGAACCGTCATGGTGCCCTATATATAGTGTTAGTTATAAGACATTTGAAAAACCAATGCTCAAGATCATATGTATCAGGCTTGATTGGAAATAAAGCATCCTAAGATGCCGATGTTTGTTGTTGTTTGTTGTCAGTTTTGCGTGGGATACTTATGTTATGAAACAAGCTTCACGTGTGTGTGACGTATAGTTCGCAGCACTCCTGCTGGTTGTAGAAATAATTCAGGGCGTACAGGGTTAATTTGTGTCAAAACCGCTCTTTTTCAGATGCCCTGACTGTAGTCAAACAGGAAAGAAAAGAAAGATAAGAAAAACCGTTTATATCCAAAAAAGTTGACACATGAGATACATACCAGCATATTGGCTTTTAAAAATTTCTTAATATAAGACGTCCTTAGACAAACGTACTATCCGAGGAGTGCTATTAGACAAGCTATACGTGGTCTACTAATAAACACACCATACGAGGTGTTCTAATGGTCAAATTATACAAGGCGTCTGATTGATGGACTGGCTATAGTGCCTGTAGAGAGCTTCACATTTACAGTTATTCCGTTTGGCTGACAGTTTCGTTTTTTCGACTTTCGATGGCGGGGTGACAGTGCGATATTGGAGCTTGTGGTGTTCTTTCTTGGGCTACTTTACGCTCCGAGCAGACTGTGAACATCTGAAGACTTGGGATATCAATGTCCGAAGCGAGTATCTGAGGTTCTAACTGTTGTGTACTTTCTTTTCAACACAACATGAGTTTTATTTAACTGTAGCTGCAAACTACTGTTTCAGAAGCTTTAGACCACCAAGACAGGAGTAAGGAAACACTCTGGTACGCACGTATTTCTGTACTATCCTCTGTCGGTTACAGACTTTCTCTTAAACCGGTCGTGCCCGGAAGTCAGGCAAGAGCGCGAAACAAAGGCTTCCGGAGCTCTTACTCACAAAATCAGCGCCACATTACAACCACGCATATTTTAATATACAATACAACACTGACGAATCTGACAGGGTAAGAAAACACGACTGGAATAAATGCCGTTCTATTACGAATATCGCCGACAATGATGGCACACGAAAGAAAAGATCGCTGTCACGTAGTAACGCACCAAGAGACGCTTTGGAGGACCGTCAGATGACGTGAAGTTGCAGTGCGAATGGCGGTCGAGTGACTGTAGAGTGCGAAGCGGGTGTAAGGGCAGTAAAAACTATTGCTGGCGGAGCTTATTCGGCGTGATGTGAATATCAGAGCCGCTGTGAGAAGACTGGCCGAGCCCTCTCTGCACCCCGTTATATAGGGCCTGGTGAGTGCAGTAGCTGAGCACGCGTCCCCATTGGTTGATGGTTAGGTGGCGTCTCGGAGCTTGCCGCTGCGTGGGGTGGCGCCTCGAAACCAATCGTTGCGTGGGGTGACGCCTCAAAGCCCGCTGTTGCGTGGAGTGGCGCCTCGAAGCTTGTGTGGTGATGCACAAGCAAAAGGCTTGTAGAGACCACCACAAGCTGATGGGCTTCTTCAACAGAGAGATCTGCCGCCTCGCTACCTGCTATATCCCAAAACCCAGGAATAAACTGAAATTAAATGTTATGAATAGTGGAGACGGAAGTATGTTTTTCTAGAGTATTGAATACAAACGAATATAAGGCTTAAGGCCGAAGTTTCGAATTAGGTTAAATGAATTTAAGGAGTCGAAAAAGATCACTAATTTTTCAGGGCCAAATAAGTTATTCCGTGCGCAAATCACCCGACCAGTGGAAACTAACCCCGAATTAACGGGCTCTACTGCACACACATTTGCCTGGTACCCATCTGGGGCCGGTAACGCTAGAATAATGATAATTAAGGACAAGCGGAACATAAAGGCACAGGGCTCACCTGAAGATTTCGAAAATTATGTCCAGGCGAACAATCTTTAATGTAGCCGGCTGTCGAGGACACAAGAGTCCCCTGTAGCGAGGGTTGGATTGCCGTAGAGCAGCGGCACACATAAGGAGGTGCACACACGCCCACGGTTTAGTTCAGTCTGTCGTGTCGGCCTCTGGCTGACACGCTCGTCAGCTTTCCCGAATCCCTTGCTATGGCTTGGGACTCGTTGCAAGAAGAGCAGACGAACATTTTTAGTTCTCAGATACGTTTTTCGCCGAAGATGTGAGAAACCCCCGCCATTGCTCCGCTTAGTCTTAAATTACCAGCGTTATTAATTTTTAGGCTGATCAAGCGAATCACAGCCCTTGAACTTTATTGCTGAAGGCTCTTAAATCTGCCTTACTAAGTCCGCAATGGACCTCAGCGTTCGAGCAATGGCTAGAATTTTGACAATTCTAAGCCCAGATAAGTGTCTTATTGATAACAAAAAATTCCGTTTCGAAGACTTGCATCTGTGGTCCCATTTTCCATTTTAAGGATCAGAATTATAATATGTAGAACTGTACTGTACAGATTTTAATTTTCGTAACGGTCAGTTTATTTACACATGACTTATTTTGCACAGTTTACATCAACGTTCCTCTGATGAACTGCATGAATATGTTTCAGAAAAATCATGACTCTTTTAACTTGTGATATTATGAGATACAAAATTGTTATAAGATATTTTGGCTTTGATACATGCATAAATAATATGGAAATAAATTGGAAATTTTGAAAAATACAGTCAAAGCAAAATAGTCTTCCTCATAAATTTTTTTTATAACGAACATAGAAAACGAATTTTCAGCTATTGGAAATAGAGAGCGTAGTTCTTGTAAAACCTTCGTAGTCCATTGATGATGCTGTTAAAAATGTGTCTTTGTGTTTCATTTACGACATAGTTTATTTACTTGCAATCAGTTTTTCGTTCCAAAGGTAATTAAGAGGTGTAAAAAATTAGTAAATTTGTCATTCCGAGTAAAATGAAAACGTAATAGTGATGGAACTTCCTCCTCCATTGTTGTCACATCTCCATGATTTTGGTGATACAAGCAACACAGCTTTGCGATTGTAATGGCAACGTTTCAATACATTTGATACACGAACGTTTGTTTAGCATTGCTCGTGTTATGCACAGGTTACTTACATGTATTTGGGTTTTCCAAATTTTCTCTACTCATCTTGATTGATTATGGGAATGATTTTCGAACTCCAAATATTGAATATTTAACGTAGATGAGCATTGGGGAAATTTTTTGGTTCACCAGGTAGATAGATACTGGGGTGTTAACTTGGTGTAAAGCAAGTTGCGTTCGTTTATCGTGCTGTTGTTTGGTTACTTATTTCAGTCGCCGATGCTGATTTTTATTAGTTATTTTAAATTATGCATAAACAAGTTTTTCAAACTTTATTTTTTAGAAATTATACGGGGCTCAGCAGGAATTTTTGAGAATATATTCAACTGCGGAAATTTTATAGATAACATTGCTGTAAATTTGCTCATTTGAAGTTCGTTTTCTGAAGAAGAATGAAATTCAAGTATATGTAGAACTAATGCATTTGACTGAAATTTTATTGAAATCTTGGAACATATCAAGAAAGCGTAATGCTGCTAGGTGCTTCAGCATATATTTTTTAGAAATTCATGAAATTTCAACTCTCAATCACAACTAATAGTTCCTATGAATAAATTAAATTTATTATGAAGTTAAATATATCAAATCATTGATATACTTGAAAATTGCTGACATTCTAACTCATAAATTTCATATTTTAGAAGTTCAGATATCTAGGTGCATAAAACAAACAAAAAATTTATAATCAAAATGTTTCGTTTTTTACTCATTGTCAAAATGTCTCCTCGTAAATCCATATCTTGAATAATGAAGTGGATAATTTAGGGTTTTCTTTCATCAAATACTTTTTTGACAAGGAGTAAGTCTTGAATGGTCGGTCGGTTTGAATCGTCGTTTATTATGTGTTAAATTTCAACTTTCACGCTTGGTAGCAATCCTAAAATCTAACCCGTAAGGGATTGCGTAGTGTAATAATTTTTTAAGTTGTAGCAAAAATCAGACCAATATTTGTTTCTGTGCTTCCAACAATTTTTGAAATATTGTTGCCATGTGGAGGTAGAAAGATATTTTAAGACGGTTTCACAATTGACATTTTGCTTGCCAATGCTCACTTCTCAGGATGTTCAACTTTGAAGCTATAGGAACATCATTTATAAAAGTGAATAAATAGACCCGTAAAAATTTTACAATACGGGATTGACTTAATGATGGGTGAGGTTAGGTTAGTTAAATAAACTAACTTAAATCAATGTAAAATAAGTTAACTTTACCTAGCCATACTGAGACTGATATTTTTCCACTAAAATTTGCACATGCTTCAACAATGCAGGCAACTATATGAATTTTTTATACCTGAACGTTATTGTTATAACTCAAAAAGGAAAAATTTACAAGTAAAATGTCATTTATGTAAAATGTATCCTATTACCAATTCATGAGAACCAAATTTTGAATACCATTGAATACACTAAAGTATATATTGACCCAAAATCAGTGCATTAAGTGACACTAAAGGGAATATTTAAACAAATCAACTCACTACCTACAAGAATTGTGCCAAAATGAAACAAGTTTGTGAAAACACACAGTGATGAAAATTAATGAGTAAAAGTTCAACTATAACGCTTCACCGTGTGCACAAGATTGGAGTTTGTTTTGAAGAGTGTTGCTCTAATGTCAGCATTCTCATTTTGAATGTGTACCTCTGAGATATTTTTTGTTTGTGATCAATGAAGTGTTAAGTTGAAGTAAGCTTCACATGGCCCATCAGGTGACCGAAATAAAACTTTATTCCATTCTGCAGTCAATGCTTAATTAACGTACATCATCCTGTATAAGCATCGTATGCATAGTTGTAACTTATTTTGAAAACAATTCTTTCAGCAATAATTTACCATTGATTCAAAAAGTATTACACAATAGTACCTCGGGTTACAAATTGAATTTGTTCTGAATGCCACCTTGTAACCCAAAAAATTTGTATCTCAAAAGATTTTCCCCATAAGAATGTTTTGAAAACAAAATAATTCATTTCACCCATTCATCAAAGCCCATTTTCATTGATTGTTCTTTATAGGTACATTTAATGAAGAAAAAACATCATCATAATTCCTAAATAAAGTGCACTAGCCTAATTTTATATACAGACATAAATACAATATGAAAATTAACTCTAAAACATCTCTGATCTTTGTCTCTATTGTAATCATCTTCTTCTTGCTGGTTTCCTTCTTCATCATGTTAGGAGGCATTGTCTATCAAAATATAACACTTTGTACACTATTTCTAAATACATTCTACAGTACACAGTATTGCTCGGTACTCAAATCGCAAACCATGTGTTAAAATCCCAAAGAAATCATGCGCAAATTTACCAAGTAATGCTATCTAGACGGCCACTACTGAGAGAATGAAAGAGTATGTGCCAATGATAGGTCTTCAGCAGAAAATATCTTCTTGAACAAATGGGATAGCAAGTATTTACAATGACAGGTGCTATTAGGATGGATATATTTGTTTGTCATCTACATCTAGAAGATTTGTCTTGAGAAAATATTTAATCCTGTCATAATTGATAGGTTGTGTACACTATATAATGTAGGTGTAAGACTGGCTCAGCTCTGCTGAACATTGGTTCATAGACTGGGGAAATGATGGTACTGTTTTCAAGTTTAATTTGCATTTCTGTTATGAAATCTCTTTGTAAATGTACTCTGCAAATGTGTGTCCATGGTTTTTGTTTCTTTTATTTTGAGACAACTTCCTGATGAATTTCAGTTTATGTAAGTGAATTGTAATTCAGAAATAGAAATTTGGCAGTAATTTTAAAAATTGAAATTGTCAGTAATTTAAAAAATGGAAATTTGCAGTAATTTAAAAGTGAAAATTAGCAGTAATTTAAAAGTGAAAATTAGCAGTAATTTAAAAGTGAGAATAACTGTAATTTAAAAGTGAAAATTAGCAGTAATTTAAAAGTGAAAGTTAGTTGTATATGAGATGTTCATGTATTCAATGTGAAGGGTAAAAGTAAGAAAAGAAACATCCACCGAGCTAACAACAAGTTCCATTATTCCATAGGAAGGCTTTGGCCTAATACTCTCTATTAGGTAGCCATCAAAGTGTGCAATTATGACAGATTTTACAACTATTTTTCTAACCTGTAACTAACCCAAACCAATCTTCTTGAATGTATTCAGCATTTTCTGTGCGCAAGAGCACAGGATATCTAAATGATATTCTCAACAGCACACACATGAACAAAATTATTGATCTTTGGGTATGTAAGTGCAATATTTCTCATGAATCTCCAACTTGAATTTTATAGGGTTGCTTCAAAATACAAGCATTTTTTGATATGTGTAGATCAAAGCCTGACAATTTTAGTACATTACTTTGCAGTGCTAAAAGTGAAATAAGTTTATGAAGACATCACTGTATTGTTTAGAGAAATATTCAGATGCATCATATAAATTTTTATTCACTTATATCATGAAATACAAAAGAGTTTCAATTTTTCTTTTATTTTGGCAGATACTTATTCTTGTTTATAATATGAATACTTATTACTAGAATAAGAATATTTTAATACTACCATGTTCTCTCAAATTAAAGTTGGTTAGTTATTACCCAAGTAGGAGCTTCAAAAACATCTTAGATCGTAGCCTTCAAAATGGTTGAGCCAAGCCTGAATGCACCCGAGCAACGTCTCGTCACACCCAATCTAAATGTCCCAGAGCAACGACTTGTCACCCACAGCAAAATGTTCCCGATGAGCAGAGGAGACACATCACGTAAGGTTGACCCACCTCGTTTGCTCTTGTCCAACGGCCGGAGCTCCATGCTGAGCCATGCGTCTAGCCCACTGGTTGAGAGCCCAGGCCTTGTGATGGATCATCACACCAACAGTCCGCTGGACCTCAACTCGGCTGGGGACCGAGGGGTGGCCGAGGATACCAGCAACACGGGACTGTGTGGTCCGGCAGCTTCAGGTTACCTCACCCTCACCACTGATGATCGACATCACCACTCTCCAGGTTGGTTTACACTTCCTGTTGTTGAAGGAAATTCCTCATTCTAAAGTACAGTGCTTGTGAGTGTGTTGAAGGGATCATTTTTACAGGCAAATAATGAGGGTGTCATGGTTGGTACAGTGCATTGGAAATATTTTGTTATCCCGCTTTAGTAAAGGGATGGTGCTCATGAGTGCATTTCCTGCGTATTGGGCCATGTGTGCACCAATAGGTAAATCGCTCATTCACATACCAGTATAAGTGAATGATATTTCATGTGTTTCGCACCTTTTCAAGAAAGAACCGTTATCATACAAGGGGAAATGTTATTGGGCAATTGTATTTTCATGTTTGTTATGAAGGGTAAAAATGTATTAGAGTAGAAAAGTCAATTTCCCAATTTTGCTACTCGCAACCTAACCTAATACTACTGCAGAAATGCAGTGAAGGTGTTGAGTGATCCATTTTTGCAGAAGAAAAATGGGGCATCAGGGTATACTGACTGGGCTTTTAAATATGAAATTATGTATTATTTGTGGAGGAATAGAGAGATCACTATTGTATTTATGGGAATTAGCACACCCAGGGGGAAAATGTGAGGTCCCAGGCTAAGGGTTAGGTAAGCCTTCCTTTTGTTGAAATAGAAGATGTTTTTGTTTTGTTATGGACCATCGTTTTTTCAGTTAAATGCTGTCCTGTTTTTCAACATTTGTTACTTCCTTTTTCAACTTTCATCATGTTTCACAATCTTCTTTTTCAATTGGCTGTTTTTAAGTATATTAGTACATGGATTCTACACTCTCCAAGTGCATTATAAATGGACAATTCCTTTCTTTTGAATGCCTTTCTTACAGTTATGGAGGCTTAAACTAACTCACCTAATCTGATGCAGAGGAAAATTAGGATGTATTGGTTCAGTGGTAACATGCTAAATTAATCATTCACTGTAAGCATTGCAGGATATCTGCTGCAATTTAATATTTTCACTATGCATAGTGCTCCTATTTAAATGGCATGTTCACGTGCCAAGTGTTAGTTGGCCTCTTTTTTCAAGTTTTATGTAAAGGTTAATAGATTTATTTTGGATTGAAAGAGGGAAAATTGCTGAGAACTCGTGAGTTCTTCTTTTGCATCACAAACAGCTAGCTGCCTCTTCTGTGGGTGGTGTTATATTGATGCTATACTAAATAATGTCTTTCTCTGTTGAGAATTCCTATAGGGAAACTTGAACAAAATTATAATTTTCTATCATTCATTTATTGCAAAGTTGAATTAGAACTAGCAAAGCTTTTGTTGTAAGAGGATTTGGCAAAAATCATGTTTTAAAAAACTGTCCTATTTCTTCACAACATTGTTGTACCATCTTGGACCTGGAAAGGATGAGTTATATGTAAATACCGTCTCCTCATTGCTCTTATGCTAAATTTGAACCGTCATATCTTTTCAGACAGATTTTTTCTGATGCTCTGTTTGTAAATTTTAATAAAAGATGTTCCAAAAAGTTTATTGTTTTGGACCAATGCAACTTTTCTACATTACTGTAACTGTAAATTTGCTTCAGACAAAAGCTGTTCTATATGATGTGTTATTAAGAGTGTTGAGATAAGTTTTATTAAGAGGGTTAAGATAAGTTTTATTAAGAGTGTTGAGATAAGTTTTATTAAGAGTGTTGAGATAAGTTTTATTAAGAGTGTTAAGATAAGTTTTATTAAGAGTGTTAAGATAAGTTTTATTAAGAGTGTTAAGATAAGTTTTATTAAGAGTGTTAAGATAAGTTTTATTAAGAGTGTTAAGATAAGTTTTATTAAGAGTGTTGAGATAAGTTTTATTAAGAGTGTTGAGATAAGTTTTATTAAGAGTGTTAAGATAAGTTTTATTAAGAGTGTTAAGATAAGTTTTATTAAGAGGGTTAAGATAAGTTTTATTAAGAGGGTTAAGATGAGTGTTACGAAAAGAGTTAAGATGAATGTTATTTTACAGGTGGGAGCAATGGAAGTCTCGGAGACTCCATGTCCACGTCCTGCAGTGGAGCGTCCAGCAATCTCCTCATCACCTCAGACCTGAACTCCACACACTCCATGAATCTCTCATCCACTAACTCCATCAATTTATCCAACAGCAACACTATCAATTTATCCAACAGCAACACTATCAATTTATCTAACAGCAACACTATCAATTTATCCAACAGCACTTCAGTCAATGATTCAATAAATTTGTCCAACAATGGCACCATAAATTTGTCCTCCAGTAATACCATCAACTTGTCCACAAACCCTGTGAATCTCAGTGAGGCGAGCCTGAGCCTTCCCACAAATAATTCCCTCAACTTATCAACCGCTGCTTTGTCGCACCATCAGCAACAACAGCAGCACCACCACCACCATCACTTGAACGACAACTCGCAAGGTCACAATGCGTATGACTCTCTAGGATACATCAATTCTGACGTCCCGTTGCAAGGAGACGGTAGTCCTAAATTTTCTGACACTCTGGACACGATGGACAACGTTTCTTTTGTTGACATGAACGATTCAAACATGTACTTTGACGTCATTACGTCGAGCAGTGGGGGTGTTGGATCCCTCGGAGCCATTGGCCAAGGGAATTCCAACAACGGCAACGGCAGCAATGCCACGTTGGGGTCCAGCAACGTTCAGTCCAACAGCATCGTGAACCTGCACAGCAGCAGCACGAGCAACAGCAACATAGTCGTGTCGACGTCCATATCAGGTGTGGTAGGGTCGTCTCATCACAAGCAGGAATACCAGACACCAAAATCTCAGCTACTCGAGAGAGCCTATTCAGATTACCTCAACCAGCATTCTGAGAACGCAGCAAACGCGGACCCAGGCTCTGTGTCGTCAGTGGACTCGGCTGATGCTGGGAACACGCCTTCCAGTACTGAGGATGGCTCCAACGTGGCCACTGCTCATCACATCCTCACCATAAATTCTATGGCACCAATGGACAATGACAGTCCAGACCTCGTCGACTTGAATGAAGAAGCCTTGCGTAACAGCGGGCTGTTCAGGAAGTTCCGCTATGATGTCAGCAAGCGGACTTCTTCGGTGCTGCTCGATGATGAGCCCCTGCAAGTACAGGAACAACACCAGGCCGTTAACCAGCCCGCCAAACTGCAGCAGGTCAACCACATGAACAAAGGAATCAATAATGGCATGGGCGTACTTCTGAGATCTCAGAATGAGATGCAAAGGCCACACCAAACTCTACAGTCTTCCCTTCAGCATAATCAGTTCAAGTTGCAGCCTGGACAGATAGTGACTGCCCAGAAAAGCCTCTTAATTGATGACTCTGAGTTCAAAATTAGTGGCAACAACATTAAAATGATTGATCCTGGGCGGCCTAAGCAGTGCACCATGACTGTGTCATCTGAACCCAACCAGATGGATTCATTTCGGTTGTTTCAAAGCAACAACTTGCAGCTGCTGACTGACGACCAGCCACTCATGCAAGAACAAACTTTGTCCCAGCAGCAGCACGTCCCTATGACGCAGCTCCAGCAGCTCAGGCTGCATCAGGTCAACTCACAAGAGGAGTCGGACCCGTTGAACAATTTGTACGTGGATAAGAATTCCGCAGACCCTCTCCACATCCCAGATGCCTCGTCCCAGCCAAACGTGAGTCAAGAACTCCACCACAATCATCTTTACGGGAAAATGCACCAGCAGCCGTCCTTGTTGCAGCAGCAAAAGCGGCCAGCCATGAAGCTACTGCACGACACAAATCTTATGCAACAACAACAACAGCAGCAACACAAAAATAACACCCAACAGCAGCAGCAGCAGCTGAATGTGTTGCACCAAATGACAAACATGCAATGCGATCCTGCCCAACTCCAGGAGCAGCAACAGCAAACTGTTCAAGTTCAGCTGCACCGAAGTGATGGAGGCCAGCAACAGCAGCAGCAGCAACAACAACAATCTCAGTTCGTGCCGCAAAAAGGGCTGTTGAAACAGGCCGTGAAGTCTGGGGTACAAGTTCACTTACGCTCGCAACAGCAGCAGACCAGACAATTGCAGCAATTTCCCGTGTCCGTAGCTAACTCCACCACCAGAACTTCTCAACAACAGCAACAAATAGCCCGTGCAAGCTGTGGTGCTTTGAGTAGCTTGAATGTAGCTCACAGTGTCAACAATAGTACAAGTAATAGTGGTAGTAGTAGTAGTAATAGTAGTAATAATAATAGTTCAGTTTTAATGTCTAGGAGTGGTCGCATCATCAGACGACCTCCAGAGTATGCAGATTATGTTAACAATCAAGGTCAAAAAGATGACTTGGAGGAAGATGACATTGACGAAAGTCCTGTCAAGTTTTCACATCCCTCGACACCCTCAGGCAGGACGCAGTCTCCTGCTCTTCACAAGCTGCAGACGTACAATCAACCTAACTGCATATCCTCTCCTTTGTATAGTGATCACGATCCCCTCACTGATGTATTCAAGTCAGAGACCAAGCCAGCTGAAGCCGACTCTGGCATGGTGGTCGATGATGTGGAAGACAACTCCAATGACGATGACACTGAAGATTCTGTAGCCTACGGCAATGACGGCAAAAAGTCCTTGCCGCACAAGAAGCGAATACCGCGGAAGCTGAAAACCTCCAAGAAACACATCAAATGCTACAAGTGCCTCACCTGTAACGAACAGTTCACAAACTTCCAGCAGTTTCAACAGCACAAGCTTTTGCACGCTTCTCAGACTGCCAAAGCAAAGCCCCACTGCTGCGAGCTGTGCAACAAGTCTTTTGACTCGCAGCTCAAGTTCTTCGAGCACCTCAAGGTCCACTACGAGCCTGCGAAGAAACACAAGTGCGAGGTGTGCACTGGCGAGTTTGACACGGCTGCTGCTCTGCAGGAGCACTCACAAGTGCACCAGAGAGAGCATTTCCAGTGCAAGATTTGCAACAAAACGTTCCGCAAGGAGGTGCTTCTCACCAACCACGTCAACTCGGCCCACCACTCCACAGGCGTCGAGTCCACCGACCTTGACGAGAAAGTCTACACATGCTCAGTGTGCCCCAAGAGCTTCCACACCCAAATAGCCCTGGACTGTCACGTCACCACAGATCACTATGATAATCCTCCCGAGTACAACTGTGAAGACTGCTATCAGGTCAGCTTTTCCTTTCTTTCAGCTTGGCATGTTTTGGTGTAAAGCTATGTTGCTATGCCAGTACCATGACGTTTTTATGTAGTTTTTAATTTCTCTCAGCTTGATATGTTTTGGTGTGGAGCTATGTTGCTGTGCCTGTCGGTGTGGCTATGCCATGACGCTCTTATATATAGTTTTCTAAATTTTGTTTTCGGATTATTTCATGTTCCTTTTGTGTGAATTTAAATTAAAGAGACTGTAGATCAAAACTTTGTGGACTGATAGTGGTTGCTATGATTGTTGCTATCCCAAGGGGAATATGTGAGATCCCAAGCTGAATGGCTAGTAGGCCTTTCTTTTATTGGAGGAGAGTAGGGTTTTTTTGACACGGACCATTTCTTTAGGTTCACTGCAGTCCTGTTTTTCAGCACCAACTGCTTTCTTCTTCAACTTTCATCTTGTTTCATGGACTTGTTTCTCAACTTACTGTTTCTATCCACCTGGTGCATAAATTCCGCATTTCCTTATCTTCACACTAAATGGTATAAATTCCTCTTTCCTCTCTTTGGATAGCCTGTGTTGCGGTTAGGGAGGCTTAAACTAACATCTTACTTAATCCATGTTGTAAAACGGTATTATCCATGTAGTGAAACTTTATTTTCCATGTGGTACAACGGTATTATCTGGAATTTGAAATTGAATGAAATTCCAAGGAAATTAATCACCATCTTGCCAAATTATACCTGTGATGTGTTTATTTGTTTATATATTTGTTTGGTGTGCGCTTGTTGCGTGTGTCTGTGACGCTCACGCGGACGCTCGATGACCGTATCTGTGATTCCAGTTTCACCAGTGCACAAGTACGAGAATATTTTAATGGTGGGTTTGGTTGAGTTGAGGAGTGGACTATGTTGTGTAACTAATCACGGTAGAAGAAACAAGGTAGGTTCAAACCAGTGTTTTTTTGTTGACGGTGTGGTTTTGCTGACGTCACGGCAATGAACCAATAGCAGCGCTCATATTGCATCTGGTAGCACTGCTACCTCCAAATCTGGCTTTACTATTGGCCTAACAACACGGCGTTTTGGTGACATCATAAAGTGAGTTTGAAATAAAGCCTTTCTATTGGCTAGCCGAACAAGAGGAGGTGTATTTTCTCCCATAGAAATGACTCCACCTTGTTTCCTCCACCGTGAAGGACGCTCAATGACCGTATCTGTGATACGAGTTTCACCAGTGCACAAGTACATGAATATTTTAATGGCGGGTTTGGATGAGTTGAGGAGTGGACTATGTAGTGCAACTAATGCTCTGCTTGCCCAAGCAGGTGTTCGAGAGCCGCATGAAGTTGAACACGCACCGCAAGCACGAGCACAAGGACGAGCCAATGAACACCTCCCCAGTGCTGCCCACACCTGGGGCTGCGGCCCCAGCCCACAAGGCAGCCCCAGCCCCAAAGAAGAAGCCCGCCAAGCCCAGCAAAGCCCCCAAAGGTGGCCACCAGTGCACCAAGTGCCCCAGAGTCTTCCAACACAAGAACTCCCTCACCTACCACATGCGCGGCCATACCGGTATGGCTCATTTCCTTGTGTTTTTTGTAAGATTAATGAAAAAAGGGGATCTTTTTCTATGAGATGAGTAATGAAATTTTCCATAACTTCTTCCCTGAGGTAAATAAAAAAGGCATTTTCCATGTTTTTTCTATAAAATTAACAAAGAAAAAGACATTTTCCTTGTCTTTTTTCATATGGTTAACGAAGGAAAAGGCATTTTCCACATCTTTTTCTGCTTTTTTAACTTGATTTTTTTTAATCGAGTCTTGCAACAAAAGTATTAGGCTTTTCAATTTAGCTGACGAGGTATTTTATATCTTTACCCTTTAACTATTATTGATCATATTAAATCTTGGATAATCTGTTTTTCTGCTTCGTACTACTGTTGTGTACATTAGTTCTTGAACACCTCTGGGGGGATACAACTATTGTATCTATGGGACCCCTCAGGGGGATACAAATATTGGATCTATGGGAATTAGCGCTCCCAGGGGGACAATGTAAGGGCCCGAGGTGAGAGTTAGGTAGGCCTTCTTTCTGTTGAAATAAAATTCTTTTGTTATGTTAAGAACCACCTTTTTTTGGTTCACTGCTGTCCTTTTTTCTTCAGCACCTACTACTTTCTCCTTCAACTTTGATCTTGTTTCATGAACTTCTTTCTCATCTTACTGTTTCTGCATAGATTCTGCCTTTCCTTAACTCCATACTAAATGGTGCCTTCTTCCTTCCTCTCTTAGCATCTTTGTGTGGTAAGGTAGGCTAAAACTAAATTAAAATCAATCGGTCAATTCATGAACACCAATCCTTGATATTTAAAATTAAGTATAGGGCTAATTATAGAAATTTTGTCTTTTCCTGCATTATATTACATTTTTCGAAATCGATTCTTGAATGCCAAACCTGGGTATTTTTATTTAGCAACAGTACTGGTAAAATTTTTTAAATATATTTTAACTGTTATTCCTATTGAATTAACCAATTCTTGAGCATAAATCCTGGGTATTTTCATAAAGAAACAGTACAGATGCTAAATTTTATTTTTTCTATCTTTTATTCTTATTGTGTTCATTTATTATTGAGGTAAGTCCTGGATTTTTTAATAATGCATTAGGACTGGTACCAGATATTTTAAATTTTTTTCCTTTTTTTATTGTTGAAGTGGTATCATACATGCGGCAACACTGGCTTCAAAAATCTCCGTATTAACGTTTCGCTTCTGTTGAACTGAAAATAAATCTCAGGTATTTCTGCGCAACTACCATTTTGTTCAAAAATATACAAAAACTCGTTGTTTTATATGAAACCTCTTCCCATTCATATTTTTCCATTTCAAAAATCGTTAATGTATATTTCGCTCATTTGTGAATTCATCATACTAATAGTAAAGTTGTTCATTTGAAAACTCGTCCATCTTTTTTTCTCATCAGACAACTAATCTCTTGGATTTTTTTCTTCTTTAATGTAAAAGCACTTTCCAGTTCTACTTCATTATTTATTTGTGCACACATTTCGCCCTCATCTGTTTATTTTACATGTTTCTATTTTATTCTTCTTATTTACTTATTTGTTTTATTTTTTATATAATTCATTTCATGTCAATTGTTATTTATTTATGTATCTTGTGAATTTTTCATTATATTTTCAGTTTTTACTTTTTTCATTGTTATACTTCATGTATTTTCAATTTTAGTTTCATTTTTTCTTAATCATTTATTTTAGTTCATGTATTTTCCATTCTTTTTTCACTTCTTCTTATTAACTTCTTTTATGTCATTTATTTTCACTTAACTTAAATTTTACGTATTTGCTGTCATTATCTATTATTCTAAGTAAATTTAGCATCTCACACACGTCACTTGGACTGCAGGAGAGCGGCCACACCCGTGCGACCAGTGCGACAAGCGGTTCTTCGCAGCGAGCGCCCTCAAGGTCCACCTCCGCGTCCACTCCGGCGACCGGCCGTACAAGTGCAAGGAGTGCGGCAAGAACTTCCGCCAGTACGGCGACCTCAAGTACCACCTCACCTCCGTACACTCTGATGAGAGGTGAGTGCTGGCGTGAGAGAGGTATGCTCTGAAAGGCAAACACTACATACTTTGCTAGAAATTACTAGTACCACCTCGCCTTTGTGCACTCGGATGAGAGGTGAGTGCTGGCGTGAGAGAGGTATGCTCTGAAAGGCAAACACTACATACTTTGCTAGAAATTACTAGTACCACCTCACCTCCATACACTCCAATGAGAGGTAAACACACAGGGAAGAGAGGTGTGTACTCTTGACTGAAAATAATCCTTATATTCCTAGTTTAGCAAAAAAAATACTCAGTTCACACAAGTGCTGTCAGTTAGTAGTAATTTGTCAGTTCACACGTAAAAATGACCTTAATAATCTCATATTCCTAGTTTAGCCGCTAAAATTGCTCTGTTTAGCCGCTAAAATTGCTCTGTTACACAAGTTGCTATGTGAACATTACTACCATTATCATATTCCTAGTTCAGCTGCAAAAACCAGTCTAACCCAAGCGGTACCACAGGTCGTTCCAGTGCTACCCTGTTGACACAAGTCGCTAATTAAAAGAAAATTATTGCTATATTCGTAGTTTAGCCGCAAAAATGACTCTAACCCAAGCGATGACGCAGGTCGTTCCATTGCTACCCTGTTGACACAAGCCGCTAATTGAAAGAATACAATTGCTATATTCCTAGTTTAGCCGCAAAAATGACTCTAACCCAAGCGGTGGCGCAGGTCGTTCCAGTGCTACCCTGCTGACACAAGCCGCTAATTGAAAGAATACAATTGCTATATTCCTAGTTTAGCCGCAAAAATGACTCTAACCCAAGCGGTGGCGCAGGTCGTTCCAGTGCTACCCTGTTGACACAAGCCGCTAATTGAAAGAATACAATTGCTATATTCCTAGTTTAGCCGCAAAAATGACTCTAACCCAAGCGGTGGCGCAGGTCGTTCCAGTGCGAGTTCTGCGGCAAAGGCTTCAAGCGGAAGTACTGCCTGGTGGTGCACCGCCGCATCCACACCAAGGAGCGCAACTACAAGTGTGACCAGTGCCAGAAGTCCTTCCGTGCTGCTTCCTATCTGCAGAACCACCTGCTCACTCACACAGGTGTGTGGCTCTTGTGTGTGTTGTGTGCTCTGTGTGGCTCTTGTGTGTGCGTTGTGTGGCCCTTATGTGTGTGCGTTGTGTGGCCCTTATGTGTGTGTTGTGTGGCTCTTGTGTGTGTGTTGTGTGTCCTGTGTGGCCCTTGTGTGCTCTGTGGGGCTCTTGTGTGTGCGTTGTGTGTCCCTAATGTGTGTGTTGTGTGTCATGTGTGGCCCTTATGTGTGTTGTGTGCTCTGTGTATTAAATTGGTATATATCAAATAAGTTAGAAAAACAGAGTTACGTAAATGTGCAAGTAAAAGTTACAATGAATATGCATGAATGAAAAACTAAAGTTACCACACTATAAGAAGCCTAAATCTACAGTTGCTGGACCAATTTATATTAAAAGTAATACCCTAGAGACGGTTCCAATTTATTTTTTGTGACACATGCAACAATTCTCATCCCTCCGTAACGCAAGAATGTTTTGATTTTCCTCAAACAAAAGTGATGGTTCCAATATCTCATTAACACGAGCTCCGATTACAAGTTTTCTTCCCAAAACAAGGAGCAATCTTTACTTATCTTCTAGAGACAATCAATGATCATAATTTCTCTTCCGAATACAAGCAGCAATTTCATTCCTTCTTTCCCAACCCAGGCAGCAATCATTATTTTGCTACCAAACACGAGCTATAACTCTATCTTTCATTTCTAACCCGGTCAACAACCCTAATTTTCCTTCCTAACCCAGTCAAGAACTCCATTCCCTCCTTCCTAACCCAGTGAACTTTCCAATAACCTTCCTAACCTAGTCAACAATTCCATTTCATCTTTTCTAAGACAAGCAATAACTAAATAAGCGACCCAGTTTACACCCCACCAAGCAACCCAGTTCACACTCCACCAAGCAACCCA
>JACJUY010009202.1:6077-17670 GCA_014220935.1 Platorchestia sp. MABIK | reverse complement strand
ACATTCAATTAGAAAATTTCTTTAATTTTTCCGTACAAAAGTTACTTTAGGCGAACATCCACTGATCACATCAGAACCGACATGAGAAGTCCACTTAAAGGCAATTTTGATATTTCTACCTAAAAAATACACACACAAACACACGAAAAACACACAAGTGAAAACAAAACGCATACATATTCTTATATAGCAGTGTTGTGAAGGGGCGGAGCTAAAGAGTTTTGAAACATGTACATGAAAAGCATTTCTACATGCAAGCTAACATAAAAAAACACCCATAAGTGAACCCAAGGCACATACACATACGAGCCAGTGTTCTAAACTGTTTTTCTTTCTCTTTTTTTTCTGAGGAGCAGAGGTGTTGAGTGGAGTCTGTACTATGCACATCGTGGTCTGTACTCACCAGCACACGCGTGCGGGGAGACAGGCAGTCCAGGCTAGGAGCTATAGGACCGAGCAGAGCAGGAGGCAGGTGGTCATCTGCGGCGAACGGTGGCTGGTGAGCGACATTGTCGATCTCGAGGCATAATATGGGAGAAATGCTAGGGAAAATTTTGTAGTCATATGGATTGATAAAAAATGTTCCGTGAGCTTAGGAAATGATGTCAAACTTGAGGATCATGAGTTCAAATACAACACAAAAGCACCATGTAGAGCGAGGACAGGAATAAAGTTACGGTGATCAATGTTCTTATGATTACAAGCTAACTGGAATGTACTACGATGCGTGAGTGAGTGTATTAGATACGCGCTATTTTGTTGTACTTTTCTTTTGAGTAGACCATCTGACTTGTAATATGGTCGGCATGAGCAAATGTAAAACATTCAACTGAGCGTGAATAGAAAATTTAGATGTATGTATTTTAATGACTAAAATCTGAAGTCATCTATAACAAAATTTGAAGTCATCCACAGCAAAACAAAGCATAAGTATAATATTATTTTCATTGTTTTTTTTTTGCACAGCCTTTGTTTTTTTAACTGCTTCAAACTGTTTTTCATGAGGGATCAAATCAGTTTCATAAAAATTTGTTGTGATTTTGCCCTATGAACTGTTTTTGCCCTCTGCAGAACTGTTCTGGCTGTTCGATGTTTGCCGATTCCGAAGAATTCTCCGTCGCGAAGAATTCTCCGTCGCGAAGAATTCTCCGTCGCGAATAATTCTCCGTCGCGAATAATTCTCCGTCGCGAAAAATCTCAGTCAAAAAATTCTCGGTCCACAAATTTTTCATCTCAGAAAATTGTTTTTAAAAAAAATTCTTGGTGATAAAATTCAATGGTTCAACGCTACAAAAAACGCCAAAAATCGGAGTAAAATCGAGAACAAAAACGTCTTGCAAAATGATACAAAAAGTGCACACGTGCAAACATTCTGACATCTAATATTTTTCAGCACCCTAGTGTCTTGGCGTGAAATTTGGTTGGTCAAAAGTTTCCGAGAGCAAAAATCGGCCCAGTTGCGTGCGAAGAGACCATGTCCCTTCAAAAAAGAAGTTCGTACGTCCGCCTGGGCAGAACGGCAGCGGTGCTCGTAAGAGAAATGGCCTACTAAAGAAGGGGCAGGTCTTTGCTGGACCATTCCTTTCTCTTTACGAGCTTATGAAGGACAAAGAAAGGGAAATTTGAGCTCGTTTACGCTCAATAAAACAGCAGTTGATGATGTAAACTCTTTTCCGTGTTCCATGATGTGAACTAAAAATGCCCTTCGCATGGAAATGCATGAATGTGAAAATCGCATAGGAGCAAAATGAATGAGTTGTAAATATGCATGGATGTCAGAATGCAGCAGGATTTGATTCTAGTTATCTTAGTGCCGGGAATAATGGTACTTTGATAGATACGGAAAGTGATGTACCTCGTTTTCATCAATTTTATTTTGGCCCACCAGGCTCTTTGGAACAAGTTTTGTATGACGATCTTCAAGTTTCAAATCGAGCGGAAGAATCCATTACCCAAAAAAAACACATTCTAAAATGCTTATAGAGTCTATGACATGACCCAAATATCGAGTTCATGACCCTTAAGCTTGAGAGCAAGATTAGGTCTAGCTGGAAACTCGACCGCAAATCAAAGCCCGTTTGGCAATTACAGTTGCAGCAAAACATGTCGTTCTCAGATCCAAAAGAGGACCAGGTATTGTAACTCATTGAAAACAAACTACTAGCTTCTTCATTCCTGGTCACCTCATTCCGCATGGCACGAAAAACAATGCACGTGTTACGCGTTTTCTGCCTCAAACTTCTTCAGGCAGGCCCTGTGAACAACCCTCCCATAGTGGGCACGTTCAACCTGCTGCCATCAAAAGGATAATAAGCGTAACAACTCATCATAAAGGCTCGGTTTTAAAAAATGAATGAATTAAAATATACGATACCTATTCATTTGTGTTTAGAAAATGTTAAATACCTGGTGAGAATGTTTCCTGAAACTGCAGTTGCTTTCGAGTGGCATCCTCCCGCCATCGTTTGACGTACACCTCGTGTCTGGAGGTGATAAAATCACTCGCATAAATAAGTACATGTCAGTACGTACTAAGGTAAGCATAAGACGTTCATTCCGTTGCAGATCGAGTCTGGAGTGTACAAAAATTTAAAAGAATGTCTTTATAGCATGAACATTTCTAGACTATTTGCACACTCAAACTTTTTAAATAGTTTATAAGAGTAGTTTAGTAGTTACTATAAGGCATTCCCATGGGAAAGACGTTTTAAAGAGGAAACAGATGGGATCATTCAGTATGAGCAATGGAAAACGTCAAATTTAGACCTCAAATGGTTCCCACGCTGGTTCCCTTAGGCATTGAAACAGCTTGTTAGAGATGAAGTAAAAGAAACCAAGAAGAGATTGTGAAAAAGGGACGAAAATTTAAATGAGCATAGTGGGTACAAGAGACCAAAGACCCGAAGGCCTATTTATAACTAAGGTAATTTTGCAGAAATACCACTGTGGACGCCAGTGCCCATGGCATAGAATAGACAAACTTAACTAACCTACTCCTATTGCTAATCCTATTCTCCCAAGGATATATTTCGTTGACTAAAGCTGTTTGAAGATTAATAGAAGCATTGGAAATTCGTAGGTTATTCAACAGTTTAGGGTTTTCAATTACGCTGTTGCAACTTAACCTAAATTTGGGGTATTTTTGTATAATTCCATCGTGAACAAATAAACACGGGGAAAAGAAATAATGTGAGTTCGTTCCAAATGCGTCTCCGCTTCTCCCAACTTTGGACAAGCGCTAGCACACAAATCACCTTAGGTAGCGATAGAATAATCTGAAAACATTCATAGTGAACAAATATTACTATAGGTACAGTGATCGAGTGCAATGTTGTGTTTTATTATAGTATGACTCAAAATAAAAACTAAGCCATTTTTTGAAGTCTCAGATCTGCCTTCAATTTCACACGAAAATTGAAATGAAACCCGACACAGTGACCCAGGGGAGGCAAACCAGATACCCCGTCCCATTTCTGCCCGTTTATAAAATTGTGAATTTAAGTAATTTCTTCGATAGTTACTATCCAGCACTGTATTTTAGCGCAGGCCATTATAAAAGCGAGCAATATTTCGATCAATAATTTCTTCATTTGTTTTTAAATGGTACAGAATAAAACTACAAGTCCATATTTGTAACATAGCGCACATGTTTAACTTGAACATCCAGGGAACGAAACCCAATGCACATGAAAGTTTGTTAGCTGTTCTTTACATAAGCTAGAAAAATTAGCTCGAAATTTTGTACACAAGTAATCATCCTGGAATTTTTTCAACGAATAGACCAGAAAAATTGCCTTAAATTTCAAGTTCTGTGGTTCTCATCACTGGAAGTGAAAGGGAGAAGCACTCAGCCTCCGACTACAGACATCCCAGTCCAACTCTTTCACCAGAGCGTCTATGAATTTAGCCGCCTGAGTGTAGCCTGTCTGCACTGGGCCGGAAAAATCACAGATGCTCCGACAGAAAGGTCAGACTGGGGCATTAATGAACGCATTAAAATCGCAGGAAAGCACTTCTGCGAGAAAACCTTTCGAATCATAGCGAACGTGTTTCATGGTCAGAAATTGACGAATAGTATCTATGGGGGGAAATACAAGAAGACCGAGCCTAATATTCGGTTACAGGTTATGTATTTCGAGTGCGTCGAGTTTACCTGATGGCGCCAAGACGTCGTTCTTGCTGAGCTGCCGCCTGCGTCTCCTGCTGCTGCTGCCGGTCCTGGTGAGCCTGCGCCACCACCTGTTGCCTGCTGGCCAGCCTGGAGCAAGGATTAGAACCAGGAACAAAGACTTGAACCTGAAGCACTGAATTGAACCAGGAGCAAAAGTTGAGCCATGAGCAAGAATTTGAACCTGCAGCTTGGGCTTGCAACTGCAGCTAAGGCTTGAACCGCCAGCTAGGGCTTGAACCTGCAGCTAGGGCTTGAACCTGCAGCTAGGGCTTGAACCTGCAGCTAGAGCTTGAATCGGTAGCTAGAGCTTGAATCGGTAGCTTGGGCTTGAATCGGTAGCTTGGGCTTGAATCGGTAGCTTGGGCTTGAATCGGTAGCTTGGGCTTGAACCTGCAGCTAGAGCTTGAACCTGCAGTTAGAGCTTGAACCTGCAGTTAGAGCTTGAACCTGCAGTTAGAGCTTAAACCTGCAGCTAGGGCTTGAACCTGCAGCTAGGGCTTGAACCTGCAGCTAGGGCTTGAACCTGCAGCTAGAGATTGAACCTGCAGCTAGAGATTGAACCTGCAGCTAGAGATGGAATCTGCAGCTAGGGTGTATACATTAACTTCCAAGGCTGCATAGCATCACTTCACATGCCTGCATTCGAGAGGGCAGGTGAGCGGGACACGCTTCTACCATTCAGCAGCGTAAACAGTTATCTGAATGCGACGTCCACGTTTCACCGTTAGGGAAGTGTAATTAACAGCCAATGTTGTGCAAGCAATGGTAAGAAAAGTAAATGAAGCCAAAATTTTTAACAATTAAAACTTTCTTTTGAAATTGATAAATTTAGGTATTGCACCTTTGATTAGCATGAACAAAACATTTGGCGTAAAAAATCTAAAAAATGACAGTAATAGAAAAATAAGTGAACTTTCCTTACGCCATATGCGTAAAACATGAACTGTCTCGGAGTACTGAAAATTGTCATTTGTGATTTATTTGTGGCATGCATTTGCGAATTTCTTTTTTTAGACATAAATTGAATTTGCCCCTATTTTGAAAATTCATCCTCGTATTTGATTTCATACGTAGTGTATAAACTACGTTTATGCATTTCCACTCGTTCAGGCTCGAGAGACCGAGAGCAACGGATGAAGCTAACTTTTATAGCGATGTAATAAAATAGAAACGCCGGCTATGACGATTTGTCTCGGAGTGCGTGTTCTCAGAGGGCCTGTATAATAAAACTCACCGCATTTAATAGGACGCCGTCGCAGCGCTCATTAGCGTCAACTAAATAATTAGAGGCTTACCATATAACTGAAACATATTGATATAAAAACGAACAAGCTCATGGGTTCGGGAGATCCGTCATGGTGAGGGAGAGCTAAGTTCCCACAAAAGAACATACCCTCCTCCTCCCTTCGCCCTGACCCCCCCTTCCCCCTTCCGTGCGGAGCGCAGTGTACAACTGCATTTGAACATCATTAAGAGAGCACTTAGTTCATGGGCACGGGCGCGAGTGGTCAGCATTAGGAGTCACTTAGTACAGGGACGCGGGTGCGAGCGGTCAAGTATCGACTCTGAGTATCGTACGATTTGAAGTGGGCAAGGGACTTGGACTAAATTGTTGCGAAGGCATCCTTTGATAATATTCGAATGGTTTTATGTCCCGGGCTTTTAATCCATGGGGTTGTCCTTGATCGTCAGTAATTCCCTTGGTTTGGTTTGATTGTAAGTTAACCAATAAATTCTGGCTTGGCTCTCGAACGTCTGTTAACTCGTCATATTCTGGTGTCTTTGATTGTATGCCCACAGTCGTTAGTTGGCTTGTGTTGTATAATTGAGTGGTTGTCGATTCATCTCGGGAAGCCTCGCCGACGTTTCTCTAGCCTTTCAGTTAGTAAACGTCCCAAATATATTTCTAAAATCTTCCAGTGCCTGATTCCCCTTCGCTCCTCGCTAAATTGACTTGCCATCAATATCACGTGCCTAGAAATTCGGGCCTGCTACCAAGGACGAACGTAGGGGTAGGGGTGTACGTAAAGGCTAGCGCTTGCGCGCCAACGACACCCAGTGCGCGTCACGCACGTAGTTTAATTCAGTAATTCTTAATTTCGAAGCATATTGCTTCTGGTGGCAGCGGACTACCGTCCTTTATCTTATCTTAAATTTAACGTAAATGTCGATTTCGGAATTAACTTCCGTGTGCTGTTGATTACGGTCACGTCAGAAAAAAACTATAGAAGCACTTACCGAGATCATTGAGTAGTGACCACAGAGTGACTTCTTACATTAGGGAAAAAAATGTTTTTCTAACCGCAGTCTCAGCTGCAGTACTCTCATATTACGACAGGAAGCAAATTCAGCATTCTTTAACTCCAACAACAATCCAAAACACCCAAATCATGGAAACACAACCACAAAATAGTCCATAAAATTAAAACACGCTTCAATCTTGAGAGCACTTACCCACTGCCACCGACTCTGAAATTCAAAGCCTTCTTGTGTTCTTTCAGCAGCCCTTTCTTCTTTTCACGGGAGTCTTTCCTAGACATCACACCGAGGTCTCGAGAATACGGCGCTCTTGCGACGCGGGCTTTCTTATTCACGAGGGACGTTGGTATTCTATATGGTCTTCCTCGGCACCCAAAATTGAGAGTCGTTCGCAGCTGCTTTGCGCGGTGCCGCTTGGGATCGTCGTGGCATCGCAGGTCCAGGGGCACCACCACGGGCTGCACTGTGTGGGGGCTGGTACACTGAGGGAGGGGCAGAGTGTGGCGTTAACGGGTTACTTGCAGGGCAGGCTGCAGGTGAGACACAAAGTGAAAGTAGGAACTGAATGTTTGATACAACACATTGCTCAGGATAAACACAACACAATTTACGGAATGAAGACGACATAATGTAGGGGATGAAGAAAACACAATGTACAGGATGAAAGTTACATAATGTACGGGATGAAGACAACATAATGTAAGGAATTAAGACGACATAATGTACGGGAAATGCTCAGGATGAAGACAACATAATGTATAGAGTAATCACATCATAATACACAGGATGAAGAATATAGCGCATAGTCACAATAGGAAAACAATAAACATAACAAAAAAAGAACAGTGAAACAAATAAAAACATCGCAGAATTTACACCACAAAATGGAGTAGAGACTGGACGCAAGACCTTCAATAGCCTATAAAATAAAAAGTGCACACAAACATTAACACATCGACTACGATGGGTTAAACTGAAGTTTAATATTCAACTCAATTTTAAAGTCAAAAGTTGGTCATAATTTTATAAATAACAAACATTAACTGGGTATATAAAATACGATTAATTTAAAAAGATTATTAAAAAATTTTCAAACGACACATCAATGCGTCGCTCCGCACTCGGAAAAATTTAAGTACGCCCCACCGGTGGGTCACATCGCAACCAATGCGTCAACGCAGTTAATGCATTCAACACCATGAAAAGATAACTTAGCGTCTAGAATATGCATTGAGCCCAAAACGTACATCCTGTGGAATAAAAAAAACGGAATAAGACTGAACACAAGGAAAAATGCTGTTAAAACATATGAGATGCAGAAAATACGAGTGCATAATAGCCTATAAAATAGTGACTGAAAATAGAATACTTTATAGAAAATGAAACTTGAATCATCAGTAAATAATAACACGATGAGGAAACGTTATCGAAAAATAAATATCCACAACAAACAGAAAACAAGTAATAGCACACACGGCAAAATTAAACCTGTAGACAGAATAAATTTCAGCCTGTGAAGAGACAACTCAAACACAAGCACAGAATAAAACATAGTGTAGAGACGTAACTATATTTTTTATTCACTACGTTCAGTAGTTGAAAGTGTTCATTCCTATCCTCATAAGCTTCAAAGGTTTCCAAATCTTTCAAATCCTCATAATCCACCTACTGACCTTCAAATCTTCAACTACAACTCTTCGGATTGGCTTTATTTCACAGTGATGATTGAGTTAAGTTCAGGCAAATCATGAGATTCACAAGACTCACCGGGCTTTTGATAAGTTCCGGAGCCGGAGACTGGGACTGCAAGATCGAACGCCTGCAACCTTCTCCAATATCTCCATCGAGGCTGTCGTCTGAATCCTCGACGTTATTGTCGCTGTCTCCGGTCAGGCCAGGACCTGCGATCGTTAAGTGAAGACTTGCTTTTCCATTCAAGCTACAAGAGGCGCAATCGCTCCCACGCAGCGCTTCATCTCCATTTAGATCGCGCTGCACAAGGCGGCGGCAACTGGCTCCTCTGCCACTTGCTTTCAATGACACTATAGCATTTTCGCCTGTTCTCGAAGCTTGCTTTGGGCGATGCGAAGGTTTCAAAAGACGTGAACAGGTTGGCAGACTGTAATTTGTGAAATATTTGCTGCTGGTAACGCAAGGACGCGCTGCTTTTTCATTCAGATGCATCGACTTTGGATTTATAGTCAGCCTAGAACTTGAATATTTGGTGTAATTTTGTTGGGAATCAAAGATTGGTAGTGAATCCACACCAGCTACCTTTTCAGTTTCTGACATTGACTTTACCGTAAAAGTTCTTGATGCTAAATGGGGCTCAGTTCTATTCCATAAAGGTGCGACTTCATCATGTCTTCTAATAAAAAACTCACGGTCAAAATTAAACTCTCGCTCATGGAGACAACTACAGTGCGATGTTCCACACTTTATTTCTTCGAATTGTCTCGTGGTGCGCACGCATTCTCTGCCCGCGGATGGACAAGGCAATCGAGATTGGAATTCTGTTTCGTGACCGTCATACCAGACAGCATTTGATGGGAAGTCGGGGTTAGGAGTGAGAAGACACGCAGAAGTTGGAGTAGTTGGCTGGTCCAACGACCCTAAAGTTTCTCTGCCGCTATCTGGGGTGGTGAAATAAACTTCACATTCTAGACTCGCTTCAGAACGTCCATTTGAGCAACCGCAGTCCACCACTACATATTCGTCTGAACTGACGTCCTCAACCGAGAAATGTCTTCGTTTTTTCGGCGATTGGGACAGCACATATTGCATACCTTCATGTCCACTTGATACGTAACTGTTGTCACTGCCATCGCTCTCGTGATCAACGCATTGTTCGCCTTCAGGGAACCTCGATTCCGATTGTTGGCGAGTAAATGGTTCAAAGCTTTGGTCATTAGCACAAAATTTGTTAGGGTGTATCCAGCAGCCGCCGTTTTGAATGTTGACTCTGATTTCGTTGCGGCGACGAAGAAATTTTAAAATAGCAGTCGTCCCAGCCGCTACCACTTGATTTGGAGGAAACACTAAGGGATTGCCGCTTGTCTGAAGTGTCGTCAAGTTTGGAAGATCCGCTGCACGACAACGAAAGAAGAACATATATTAACAGCAAGGGAATTCGATAATATTTTTCATAGAACAGCAGGAGTGCTATCTCCTGAAGGAGTAGGAGTGCTTGGATTCAGCTCCATCACTGGCAAAAAAGGACACATTTGGAACAAATTCTTGCGGTAGAAACAGAACGGAAAACGCAACTAATATGAAATAGATGATAGTACGATAATAAACGCCGAGCTGCCAATCGTTTCCGTCAGAAGGGGATCAAACAGGGAGGAATACAAAAACGAAAACATTACCAAAAGCACTTGCAATTTTCATTTATATTAAAAGTTGAAATTCTGTCTTCACATAGGAGTTATTCCGGGAGAGTGTAAATGCAGTGTTCACACATTTATTGCATCAAGTTTTTGATTACAAACTGACACAGGGATTGATGTTTTTCTTCTTTTGCTCTTCCATTTGTCAGTCATTAGTATTGATATGATCTGTTATGATCTAATCCATGTAAATGAAGCATGCTAATCAGCTTCGTCTATTTTATTCACGCTATCTTACGCTATGCCTTAAAGAATAAGTTTTTGTGCCGACATCGAGCGGCGCAAATGTTTACGCACTCGCCTTGTTGCCTTCCTTCCTACCTTTGATCTCTCTTTCCAATAACATTATAATTAATTGTGCAGAGCAAGCAGTCGTCAATGTTTTTCCAGCCTGCGAAAAACTTATTCCTTGCTCATGTGTACGTTAGCATTCATTTAATTTTTCTGATAACATCTGATAGAACATTTGTATTGAATGTATGCTGCTTCCGTCATGAAGGCCACAATAGCGCTAGTTCCTGTGCAGAATGATATTTAAACGCCGGAAATAAATTTACTTCAAATTTGTTTCTCGAAGCCTAGACTGTGAAATTTTCTTAATTGCAAAAGTTTCTTTCCAGAATGTGAGAAGAGCTTCATTATTGAAGTAGCTTCTTTCCAAAATGCGAGAAGATCTTCATTACTACAAAGGTTTCTTTCCAGAATGCATGAAGATCTGCACTATTGCAAAGGTTTCTTCACAGAATGCATGAAGATCTTCATTATAGCCAAAATTCTCCTGCAGAGTGATATTTCGGCACCTGAATTCCAATTTCCTTTCTCATAGCCCTATCAACTTGTCGACGCATTGCTGCAGATCCTCTTCGAGAGATAGTTGAACGCCAAAGCCCTCCATTTGGACTCTCTGGCACTATACTGTAGCTGCTGTAGGTAAGCCGCCTCCCTGGGCGAGTGAATGCAGTGTTACATGATCCTCCACCTGCAATAGCCTTCACGCCTACACCACGCCTCAGTAAATGCATGCAGCCCTGTCGTGTTGTGTTGAATCAGGCCGTGTGGCAAGTCTCGGGCATTCTTTGTAGTCATGCTATTACAGACTTATTGATAGTTTTGTCTCGTATTGTTTTGTTTTAGTTTCTGTGAGTAGATGTTTTATTGTCATGTCTTTTGTAGTTTCAATGACAGATTTTTGAAGCCTAATCTTTGAGCTCACTATGCTTATTCACAGATATTTTCTCGTTAGATTTACGTTTACAACGGGAAACGATTGTGACACTAAATACGAATGAGATTGAAGTTCAATAACCCAATGCATTTAAAGAATTCGATTAAAAGATAATGAAATATATGAAGTTAAAATAGGCATAAACAGTGCGTAAAAAAGGATGTATACATGAATAAAAAAATTCTTATGTATGAATTTGTGAACGAAAACTTGCATTACCGAAATGTACACACACACACAGATGCACGGTTTATGCTCCCAGATGCACCTAAATTTGCATGAACAGGCTCGTGAAAACTACCTCAAATGAGTATGCTAAATATGAAAACCCAAATAATATCATGTTAATTATCTGCACTTGAATTCAGTAACGCTAAATATGTAGGATAAAAATATACCATATTTGTGTATAAATACAGCACTAAAACGAATGCTATGAAAGACTTTTATGCATTTATGCAATCAACAGGACTACAAGGACGTTCTTCAAAAGCTTGAGAACCGAGGAGCCCTGGCCACGTCTATACTGAACTGAACGGTTGCGACCAC
>JACJUY010009201.1:10795-34224 GCA_014220935.1 Platorchestia sp. MABIK | reverse complement strand
GTGTAGCTGGGGTGGTGTGTGGCTGGGGCGGTGTGTGGCTGGGGTGGTGTATGGCTGGGGTGTTGTGTAGCTGGGGTGTTGTGTAGCTGGGGTGTTGTGTAGCTGGGGTGGTGTGTTGCTGGGGTGGTGTATGGCTGAGGTGGTATGCATACTACACCATCTGTATTAAAATACTAGTTTGATTAATTTATAGGTATTCATACGTCACTTCTGCAGTCAACCTAGGTAAGTTATTGTTCCACCTGTCATCAGCTCAGAGCAGAATAAATAACTTACGGCGCAGAAGGCTCCAGTGTGTTAAGTTTTCTATCACCTTTAGTAGTCTTGACCTATCTCGACTTGGCTCCCCTTAGTTAGAGATGATGTTTCGGGCTACCAACCTCTGTTCGAGTATCTTACATACGGTGTAGGTGTTCCCTCCCAAAAATCAATCATCTCCTTTTGTGATGCTTCCCGCCGCTGTTGAATTGCTCATCATCTGAAACATGGCTTAGGTCATTTGATTTCTTACGTTAATGCGCTACCTGTGGTTTTTCTTAAAGATATGTGCATGGGCATCTTCCATAATATGTGCAAAGTTATTTTTCACAATATTTGCATTGGGATTTTTAACAATGTGTGCAATAGACACCTTCCACATTGATTTGTGACTAGGCATCTTTCACAATATGTGACTAGGCATTTTTTGCAATAACATGCCTATTTTAACAAGTGATTGCGCATTCTGACAATTCGTTCATGGGCATCTTTCGCAATACCATGCACCTACATCATCACCACCGACGTTGCACGACGCATATGATAACAAACGCGAACCTGGCCGAGCCATAAGGTGCGTGGCGAGCCCCTAACGTTACAATAAATACCCACGAAAGTCGCACAAAAGTCGCCGAGTTTCTGAATCACGGGCACCAGTCGGCGCCATAATTCATGCGCAATAAATGAGCGCCAGCTTTTCATCTCCACGCCAAAACATTGGGCCCTCGAAAGCCATTTCCAGGTGCGTTTGTGTTGAATTTTCCGCCGGCAGTTGACCAAGACTTTAAATTGTCCCTTTTGATGAATGCGACAGCTGTCCTGCGTAGTTCATTTGTTCGCGAGAATTACGTTGACTATGCGTAAACAAGCTACGAGTAGTTCTTCTAAATTTTCTTTTGCGTAAATACGCTAGTTCTTAATTTTCTATTGTTGTTCAGAATATTTTCCCTCACGGATATAACTTTTGTATTGTATCTAAGGAAATTAGCCCTCATTGAGGGAAGATGTGAGGTCCCGAGCTGAAGAGTGTGAAGGCCCCCTTTTTTGAGATAATAAATAGGTTTTTGAATCGAAATGGACCTTCTGTTGTTTTTCAGCGCTGTCTGTTTTCTTTTCAAACTTCTATCTCACTTCATAAACTACCTCTAACTTGTTGTGTGGGCACCCCATGTGCAGTTTACACGTTTCTGAATTTCATATTAAATAATGCCTTCCTTTTAACCCTCTCTTTAGAATATCTTTGTTGTGGTCAAAGAAGCTTCAATTAACTTGAAATCTAAATTTAGTGAAAAGACCTTTATTTTATTTGCTTCTGATCACATTTCACGTGGCTAAGGATTCCTCAACTATTACTACTAACTTACTAACATTCACTTGACGTATTCTGCAGAAGTCATTTTTCAGTAATTGTTTTCTCGAATATTTCAATTCCTCCATCTGATTGTTGTGAAATATTCTCTTTATTGATACATTGACCTATCGAATATTACGTAAACAGAATGATGCTGATCAGATGCAAAATCGCTTAACTCTTTAATTTTTCATCAGTAGCACCTCTTCAACGAAGCAGCTGTTTTGGATCAATAATTATTGTTCGGCCCAATCGTGTAGTCTGACGTGCAATAAAACGATATTCCAAGTGCCGTCGAGCGCCTGCTATGGTCTGCTTCTGAATTAAGTTGCATGCTTGTGATATCTTCCGGATGATCTGCATAATAATTCCGTTAGGAGACGCTATATGCTCGGGCAATTCCAAAATAAATTACAGCAAGTTCACTATAGGGCTTTCTTTGCCTCTATTTGATATTTTTCAGTGGCAATTTTAATTCGGAAATATTGAGCTTGTCGTCGAGAAAAGTTTTAGTTTGCTTGTTTTCTCCGCACTGAAGAGGACACAAAACTGGTAAAATACTACGTTTAATGCATCTATCACGCTTTCAGACGCCTCTAATTTGTTCTATTTAGAATGTTAGTTAAAAATGTTTGAAAGATGAACAGTTCTGTAATCACACATTTCCTACTCGGTCACTCTACTCGAAAGCAAGAATTTGTCGAATCAAGCATCCTAGAGCTCGCTGGCTTGTCGGCCGCTGAGCAAATCTAGGAACAAGTTTCATGGTCGTGCCTCTGGTTCTAGGGGTCATCCAAAGCTTCTCTCATTCCCAGTAATGTTCTTCCAATGGAAATCCAGCGGAGTTTGAGGGAGCAATAGCAGCCTTCCTGGCCGAAATGAGCTCTAAAAGGTACCGATGAGACGCCTGCTCTACCGAGACCCTGTTTGTGGTCCGCAATGAGACGCTCGCGCCGCCCTGAATTACACGTCTCCATGTTGCAAGGAAATCTTTAATCCTTGAGTGAAAGTGTGCCTTGAGAGAAAAGTTAACTCAGGGTTCTACTTTCCAAGGCAGTTTATAGCAGCTTAAAGCTCTGCCAAATGTTTGTGAGTGAGTTTGTTTAACCTTATTACTGTTGTTCAATTATCAAAATAGTTCTAATCAGCTGGTTACCGTGAAAGGCACAAACGAAAATTTGTTCGTTCTTCCAATTTTTTGGGGAATATCAAGTTCGTGGGAAGACACCGAGGAATTCTCAGCGTCCCTTACAAAGTTTCATAATAAAATCATAATCACACTCGAAGCAGAACAGCTTTGTTGTTTTGTGCTCATTTAATTCATTTCTGTCATTTCTTTGTCTCGCGTGAGTGAGTTCATAATTTTTAGGCTTTTCTTTCCTCAGTTCAGCCTGCACTTCGTAAGGACAGAGGAACTGAAATTAAAATCCATCGCTATACTTCGTCATGTGCGCTCAATCTTCTCAATGTCTTTTTGCGGTGCAACCTACAGCGCACGAAAGGTGTACGGAATCATTGGAGAGCAATTCTACGCAGATTCATTACTGACATGGAAGACGAGCAACGTCAGCCTCTACTTACACTACTGCGAGGCGTGTTATCCAACTCGTTGGTTTTGTTTTACATTCGGGATGCTTATGACTCCTAAAACACTCAAGCTTTTCTTTCTTGCTGTATTGCTCCAGAGCTTAAAAATGACATCAAATTCTGAACTTCACACAGTTATCTCGGTTATTTTTTTACTTCTAAAAACACACGTTACATATGGTAGACGTATTTTCAATTTCCCATTGCTATTATCAGCGGCATTTTCTTCGGGAAAAACATGTAAATTTATCATGTCCCATTAGCCTGAATACCTTGTATCATCAGCTATTTTTCTAGTCAGTGTAGTCTATCCTAGGATTTCGATAAAATTTCCAGTTCTGTAAAACATGTGGGAGCTTTCAAGACTGCATTACACAAATTAACTGAGTGGACTTGATTTTTCTCGGCGTGGAATGGTCGCAGCTTCATAAAAAACACATGAGCCAATTGAATGTCGCTGAAATGAGAGCAGTTTTCTGAGATCACATCCGCCAAATTGCGAACTGGAGCCGTCAGGCTACGCTCCACTCAAGAGAAATGCAGTTCTTCAATTTCTGAATTGCTGTCGCGATTTCTCGCCCGCTTGCCGAGGTTTTGACTGGGAAAGTTTCCTTAGAGTCAGCAGGAAAAGATATTTTAAGGCTTCTCGACGCAATATCCTGATTTTGCAAACAGTCCAGGCATCAATCGTTCGGAGCTTCCTATTGCCCCGTGTCTGTCAGTGCTCAGCCCGCGTGTTCTGTCGAAATTTGGGCGAATTTCGAGCGCCGATAGGCAGGCAATGGTGGCCAAACAGCGGTGATGTCTGTGTAGGTGAGTGGTCCAGCAACTCTCCTTTAGAGCCCGAACATTTCTAGAGCCTCTATTCTCTCAGGGTACCTGATCGAAACTTTCCAGGCAGAACTGGAATGCTATCAGCGAATACTTTCGGTGGTAGTCGTGATACACGCGGCTGGTATCAATTACTTCATTTTTAGTATTTCATCAAAGTTTGTCACAAGGAGGCTCACAGGTCACTCTTTCTCTGGCAGGTCACTGTTTTCTATTGAGTTAAGCCCTGCAATATCACTCTGGGATCAACGTCAAAAAAATGTTTTATTTCGCAGTAAAAGATGTACTAACCTAAGGAATCTTTTCTGAAAATTGCTATATCATGCTGTCTCCCCTCAAAGGGATACAACTATTGTATCTATAGGAATTACCACTCCTAGGGAAAAAATGCGTGAGGGCCCGAGCTGAGAGTTAGGTAGGCCTTCTTTTTGTTGAAACAAAATGTTTTTAGTTACTTTCAGGACCACTTTTTTTCGCTTCACTGCTGTCCTGTTTTTCAGCATCCACTACTTTCTTCTTCAACTTTTGTCTTGTTTCATAAACTTCTTTCTCGACTCACTGTTTCTATGCCCCTTCTGCATAGATTCCGCATTCCCTTATCTCCACACTAAATGGTGCCTTCCACTTTCCTCTGTTTGGACCGCTTTTTTTTGCGATTATAGAGTCTTGAACTTACATCTAATCTAATCTTTATCATGCTGTCGTCATTGCGGGATCCTTTTTTATTTCCTTGGCCGTTTGAATTTTCTAAGGTACTTAATTGAGCAGTCATTACTGAATATGCAGCTCCACCGTTCCAGAAATAGGACGTAACTACCCGATACGCGACAAATTTTATTCCCAAGGAAAAAACTAGGAATTTCTATCTAGTTTCAGCGCCGCCTTCATTAATTGAAACGGACATTGCATTATCAAGATCTTGTACAATTGCAACTACAGAACACAAAATTGCCGTACGTTACAATAAACCAAATTACGAATGAGGGACTGCAACCTTGGTGAACAAAAAAAAAGCTTGAAAGATAACCGTTTCAGTATTCAAACCTTCTTTGCCCGGTCGCTAGACTCGCAAGATTTTACAGAATCGAGCCATCTTTTTCTTTCTTTTTTTTCCTAGAGCACGCAGGTCTGTCGTCACGTTGCGGCGTGATGCGGTCACACACTTCCGTATTGAACATGACACACGAAAATAGAATTCCTTCTTTCTCGCATCTAGTGGAAAGCGTTGGTTTGGATTGCGCCCTTCGCTCGTTTATCTCGTCTCATCTTTGTGGCTTAGCGCTCTTCGGGGGACGTGTAGGATTCCTGAGCTCCATTTATGGAAGTGTGGCCGTACTGGGAACTGCAGTCAGTGACAGCAGCAATGCTCTTCGTAGGCCATTTCGTGGTTAGGTTCCCTCTCCACAGGCCCTTGGTTTTCTTTCCTCACTCTCTTTGGAACACCTTTGGCGCAGTTAAACTAACTCATCTAATTTAGTTTTCTTTCCCGCATTTTTTCTAATTAATTTATTTCTACTTTCTTACTTTTTTTCATCTTGCTTCTTGTTTATTTTTTCACCTTTCTCTTCTCGATCTTATTGAAAACGCACAGGAATGAGAAGCAAAAAGTCTAATGCACACTCGTAATATCCTCGCTTCCATGTTTTCCCCAGCTTTACCTTTCGTTTCTTCAAGATGCCAATCAACCTTCAGTGTGCGATAATAAGTAGGCATTTTCCAACAAAACTTTGCTCATTCGCTGTAGAGGTTCGCATTTCTCGAGTTTTTTTTAAGGACATAGGAGTGATTTTGTCAACGATAGAATCCACAGTAAGGGTAAACTCTAACAGCCATTGTTCAAGCCTCTGCCATCCTCACGCCAACTTAATTGTGTAGTTGCTCAGATGAAAGAACCCTTCTGAAAACTGATACTAATATTACAATTGGAGGGAAGCGTTTCGATTTTTCAATCACAAAGGATTTTATTTTCCTACTGCCTTGATTGAACTCTTAAGCTTCTATTCAACAACGTTCTGGCCAGTCGGAACTCAAATTCAAAACCTTTCTTTGTTTTCCAATCCTTCCTGAAGCCGTTGTGGACTCCACTGAAGCTCCTTGAATTCTATTGCTTGAAAGTCATTCGTGAAGCTTGCTTTCGAACAGTTTTTCTTTAATCTGACAGTTTTTGTGGAACGTATTTTAACAAATCATCTTAGTCAGTTTGAGAGATAGGCTATTCATTTTAAAATTTACCTCGTTTCCGTTTCCCCTGAAGGGGAAGCAACTGTTGTATCTATGGAAATTAGTGCTCCCGGGAGCAACATGTGAGGCCCCAAGCTATAAGTCAAGATGGGCTTTCCTTGTGTCGAAACAGAATAGGTTTTTTGCTTTTTACGGACCATCTTTTTTCAGTTTACTGCTGTATTTTTTTCAGGGATACTTGTTTCAGCTTTTATCTCATTTTCATAAACTTTTTTCCTAACTTACTGTTTCTATGGACTTTGTGCATATAGATTCCGCGTCTCTGAAGCTCGTATTAAATGGTTTCTCCCTCCTCCCTCCCTCTCTTTGGAACTCCTTTGTTGCAGTTACGGAGGCTTAAACTAACGTCTAATCAAATCTCGTTTCAATTTAAACAGCTTCTCCAATGACGTTATTTTAGTAGTTACCAGCTGCAAAACTGCATGCTGATAGGCAAAAAGTTCATTGGTATTGGCGATGTGGCCATTATATCTCTGGCGCTCTTATCCGCGGATCCTTCCAGCAGCCTCACGCAAAAACGACTCTCATGTGGAACGACTACTTGTGTTCATGGAACCAACAATGAAGTACTTCAAGTGTTCGAGGGGACGATCATCGTAACAAAAGAGGATATTCATCAAATTATTTTAGGAGAATTGAATTTACTAAATGTTATTAAATAATAAATGTAAAAACCCTTCACTCATTAGGTAAAGGGATTATTTTCAGGTGTATTTTAGGGAGTAGGCGTTCTTCAGGGAATGAATAAGATTCCAGAACTTAATTCGGGAGGAAGAAATGAGTTGCAAGCGTGAGAGCCTCTCTTAGATTGAACCTAAATCTATTTGAAAGGATGTGCGCTCCTGAGCACAAATTTATAGCACACTCGATTTATATTTCGGCCTCCTCAAGGTGGTGCAATAATTGTATTTACGGGACTTAGCACTCCAAGAAGATGTAATGTCTCGAGTTATAAGTTCGATAGGGCTAACTTTTATAGAAAAAGAATAGATCTCTTGTTTTGTTAAGAACCATCTTTTTCCGGTTTTCAACTATATTTTGGAGGACCCATAACTTTCTTCAACTCTTAACTTGTTTCGGGAACTTTTTCAAAATTGCTGTTGCTATATGTGTGGGGAATGATGACGCACCTCGTGCTTAGATTCCCCGTTTCCTTAATTCTATCATCTGAGGAGGGATACAATTATTATAGCCAAGGGAATTAGCACATATTTGGGGAAATGTGAGGTCACGAACTGAGTGTGGGTAGGTCTCCTTCTGTTGATATAGATCTTTTGTTTTGTAACGGATCATCTTTTTTTCAATTCACTACTGTCCTGTTTTTCAGCACCTGTTAATCTCTTCAAGAACTTTCATCTTGTTTCATTCATTTCCTTGTTAACAAAGAAGTTTATGGGTTGCAGAACTTATGCACTGATTTTCCCTTTCTGAATAACAGACTAAATGATGCCTTCATCCTCCCTCTCCGTGGGACTCAATTGTTGTGGTTATTTAGGCTGAACTAGCTCATAATCTGATCAAGCTTTAAAAATTTTAAATTTAAAGATTTCTGAAAACTATTCAAAGAGTACCTCTCTCCAGCTGTAGATTTTGTTTAGCGCGTACACCATCGCGTTTCATGTGTAGAACTCCGTGTTAGTATCCTGCGTAAGGGCAAAGAGCCGCTTATATGGCACTGCATGTTATAGCGGCAGTCAGCTGAACTTCCCACTTTCGATAGGTTGTTATAGAGCCCAATTTTTAACCGCTATTCCGTCTAAATAGCCTGGCGAGAATGAAGCTTGCCTCCACCTGTCTCTTGATTTCTGAACATCACACCACCTCTGGCACACGGCCTTCGCTTACGTCCCACTTATCCTGCAGAAAGGTGCATTGCGCACTTGGATAACAAACTGGACATTCCTTTCTCCTTGAGGGCCGAGTTAACTCCAGTCCCTTTGTTTTGTCGGCGTTTAGTCTCAGTCGGTAGTGCGGAGGGCTAAAGGTAGCTTCGCACGACCACCCATTGTACTTAAAATATTCTGCTGAGTGTTCATTTCCTAATATCGTAACAAAAAATTTTTAATTTAGTAAAAACATACACTCCATAGGTCTGAAAAGCCGTACCTTGCCTATTTTTCCCTTTAATCTTTTGTTTAGTTGAATTGTGTGTGAAGTAAAATCGGTATCGCGCCCTATTTACGACGCGCAATAGTATTTCATAATTTACCAGTATCACTATGGCTCCATTGTCTGCACCAATCAACAGTATTTTGCGTCGTCGATGAAGATTGGCGGGGATTGTATTGTGTGCGACTTGAAATCAATCATGCAGTCTGACGTACTCGGAACTGTCCACGATTGGTATGTGGAACAGTGGCATCGTATCAAAACAGGACGCAGCTTCCTTCGTGGACACCGGAATAGAAACTGAGTGCATTTACCGCTGTCATCGCAATTCGATGCAATGCTGTAGCAACAGCGCAGGGATATCCTCGAACGAATGCAGCCTTTGAAAAAATTCATGTTATGCAGTCTACATAGAACGATTTCTGAGGCTTCATGTAGTTGAACGTTAGTGATATCAAAGTGAAGTTCACTTAATTATTTGGATTTCTATTTCCATTTTTTCGACAGGGTGCTTTGAAATTCCGGTCCATCGCTCGGTCGTCGATTTCAAATTGGACGGCACACAGCTCGACCGGACGCTGTGTTTAGGACAAACTCGAAAGATCGCACAACTCCATTGAACTTTTGAGCCCAGCTCGTCACAAGCTTCAAACAAAGTAACGAGTTCGCCCCCGAATTTTTTGCTGCCGCTGCAATACGTGTGCGTGCAAAACGACAGAATTTTATCCCAAACATAGAACAGTTTTGCTGCTGAAAAAAATGCTCAACGGATCTCGGGGGGTGCAGAATTCCAAGTTGTTTTAATGGACCTCGGATTAGAAAAAGTAGCAAATAAAAAGAAATTGAAACCTGCTGAGCCGGAAAGGGACGCTTGCTGGCCACTTCGCATGTAACCGATTGAAGCAACATATGATGGCAACAGAAACCTCAAAGTGCGTGGTGGATAAACTTTCCCGAGAACAATTATGAAGCTCCCTTTTAAAATATTATTCACTTCGAAAAGCAAGGAATTTTCGCTTTATAGGATTAGGTCCCTCAAGGGGAGACAACTATTCTATCTAGGAATTAGCACTCCCAGGGGGAACATGTGAGGGCCCGAGTTAAGAGTTAGGTAGCCCTTCTTTTTTTTAAATAAATTGTTTTTTGTTATGTGTACGGACCACTTTTTTCGGTTCACTGCTGTCCTGTTTTTCAGCACCTACTACTTTCTTCTTCAACTTTTCTCTTGTTTCATGAACTTTTTTCTTAGCTTACTGTTTTTATGCACCTTGTGCTCAGATTCTGCGTTCCTTTGAGTTCATACTAAATGGTGCTTTCATTCTTTCTCTCTTTGAAATGCTTTTGTTGCGGTAAAGGAGACTTGAACTAACATCTAATCTAATCTGTTGAACTAAAAGTGCATTTTACACTAATTTCGAAGTTTCATTGAATATATATCCGATGTACCAATGACAAAACAGTCAAAGAAAAATGAACAATTAATAAATAATGGTGCAATTATTATAAGTTCGTAGTCTCAATAGGTATACCTGTTGTGTCAATAGCGTTGTTTCCCTTATAGGGAATTGCAAGTAAATTTCGCTCTTGCCACTACGGCGACGCTGGAAACCGTTAAGGTACCCAAGCTGCGATGTGTCTTAGCCAGTCCAATTAGATCTTCTTCCAAGCCCTCGAATCATGAGAACCGCACCAAAGACTGGGCATTTCGTTTAGCGCCTTGCTTTCCATTTAGATTGTCGCACTCCCCGAATCATGAGGATTTTGTGTATTTTCAAGCTCACTGTTGTTTTTTTTATTTCTTATTCTCATGCATTGCAAAATCTATTTAACATTCGAAGTGAGCTTTCCTTATTTTCTTTGTCGGAGCGCAATTCATTTCAATTGATTTACTTCGTTTCGAGTTTCTATCAGGGCATTCATCCGACCATTGTCTCCGTGGGAATTGATGCTCCCAGGGGAAGATATGAAGTCCTGAGTTAAAAGTTGGATTGGTTTATGTCTGTTAAAATGTAAAAGGCTTTTGTATAGCTTCTGACATCCCCCCAGAGGTAAACAACTATTGTATCTATGGGAATTGGCTCTCCCAGGGGGATTATGTGAGATCCCGACCTAAAGGTTTGGTAGAACTTCATCTTGTTGAAATAGAATAGGTTTTTGTTTTGTTACAGGCCATCTTTCTTTCGGTTCACTGCTGTCCTGTTTTTCAGCACCTACTACTTTCTTCTTCAATTTCTATCTTGTTTCATGAACTTCTTTCTTAGCTTACTGTGTTTATGCACCTTGTGCGTAGATTCCGCGTTCCCTTAACTCCATACTAAATGATGCCTTCATCCCTCCTCTCTTTGAAAATCTTTGTCGTGGTAAAGGGAGGCTAAAACTTTCTTATAAGCAATCAATCATTGGTTTCTGACCATCTTTTCCGGTTCCATCTTTTTTTGTTTTTTTCAGCGCCTATTACTTTCTTTCTTAACTCTAATCTTGCTTCATGAACTCCTCCAATCTTACTGCTTTATGCCCAAGCAATTCAGAATGGGAACGCTCATGTGCATGATTCTCCATTTCCTTAATTCCATACTAAATGACGTCTTCTTTTTTTCTAATGGATCACTATTTTATGTGATTAGGAAGGTTTGGTCAAACTAACACTAATCTATTGTAATAAACTCTTCCGAGCCTTTGTTAACAGCTGAAACTCTGGCCTGGCATAAAAGACAAATAATTGGACTGCTTTTCGTTATTCAGAATTTCAAATCGTAACAAACATTTTGCAAAAAAATGTCACTGCATTTTTGAATCGCATTTAAATTTTTTCAATTTATCCGTTCAAAATTTAGCCTCTTTTCAAGACCCAATGAATAGAAATAACTGCGTTTCTTCAGTTCGAATTATAAACACGGAACACCTCTCACGACTGTCATGCGAACAACACAAAAATGCTCTCACAGAGTCAGACGAGGCAGAGCTGCACGAGAGGGTCGCGCCGTGTCCAGGCTTCAGGGGATAAAGCGCAACCAGCAAAAACGGGAGCTTGTGAGGCTCTTTATGGTAATAAGCAATTGCTGTTTCGAGCGTGCGCGCTCTATAGGAAGAAGCAAATTGACACCGGCGCTAATGTACATGTTCATAGAAAAATGAGAGCCTGTGATAAAAAACTGTGTTTAGAAATTATTAGATCTATGCACTCATTTCTTTGACCGTGAATCTTGTTGTCTTTTTTTCCAGCTTTATTCAAGACTTTTTCGTTTAAATTTAAAAAAAAGGTTTTTGCTTCATTTTTTCGTTACCTTTTTGATTGGGTATACTGGCTAGCATGTTTTGTGATGGAAGAAAAATTTATAAATTAAAAATCATTCTCTCATTTCACAATTTTGTGAGGTCCCGAGCTAAAGGTATAGGTAGACCTTCTTTTTATTGAAATAGAATAGGTTTTTTGTTTTGTTACTGATCAACTTTTTTCGGTTCACTGCTGTCCTGTTTTTCAGCACATACTACTATCTTCTTCGACTAGGATCTTGTTTCATGATCTTTTTTCTCAACTTACTGTTTCTATGCCCTTTCTGTTTAGATTCCGAGTTCCCTTAACTCCATACTAAATGGTTCCTTCCTCTCTTTGGATCACTTTTGTGGCGGACAGGGAGGCTTAAACTAACTAAATAATTTAGTGTAATCATATCATAAACTTTTTGTAATCCTACCGATTCTATGTGCAAGGTGTGAGAACACATCTTGAGCATAGATTCCACATTTCACCAATTCCAAAATTAATAAACACCCTTGTTGTGGGTGGGGAGACTTGAAATACCAATCTACTGTAGTCTCTTCTATTTGATATTAAACGTGTTCTAGAAACTGTACGTTTCAAATTCGATCACCGGTGACTGCGCTGTTCTCCATGTCCTGCTTTACCAAGTTCTTCGTTTGCATCACAAGAGCCGATGACGCTCAAACTGTTCACTTGTTGGGCAAAATAATAAATGCGCATATTTTAACAAGGGAGCGTGTTCGATTAATTTGAAGAGTAATTGGTTGCATACTCTGTTTAATCTCGAAATGATTGAAGGTCTGAGTAGTATTTCCTCCTATCAACAACTTTCTCCGAAACACCACTGCTCGACCACCTGCCGCCTTCCCCTTATTATTTATTGAACGACGTGGAACATAATCATCGCATAAGTTTGTGTCTGATTTGTTTAAAATTGCTCGAGCACAAAAGAATTTGCCAAATTTGAGCTGAATTTCAATAGGATATTCTGTATAGAGATTGGAGTTCATTGAACTACGTGATTGTATTGCAATTGAGGTAATGCGCTTCCCGATTGGATGCGTTGCTCTCAGAATGTTCCAAAGATGATCCACTGAAGCTTTGAATAAAATTTCGCATTACTGCATTTAATTACAGAGATTCAGAATAAATGATGGGGCAGGAAATGAGATTTGTACAGCAAAGGCTACGTTACTACCTATCGATCGTTACAGGAAATGTCATTGTAGACATCCAGAACGCTAGTGCACCTTTGCTCCTAAATTTCATCCAGCTGCTCTCTCGGTTATTTAGGATGTCATTTCGAGAGATTATCTGCTAGATATTTCAAATAAAATGTTATATTGCCACGTGTGATGAAACTCGTTTGAAATCGTATTGTCCACGGGTTTCAATCGTCCAACTGTGATCGAAGAAGAAACTAGACCGGAACTCTTTTGAGGAATGAAATATAATATTGGTAAATTCTACTTCCGAGAAAATACATTATAATTTTGGTTAACCCATGCATTGTAAATAAAATTACCGCTCTACAGAGATAAAATGCCGAACAAAATAGTTCAACCGTGATACTTAATTTGGAGAAACCATTTAGTTTTACCCTTTGGAGTAGACCCTCAGAAGCGCATTCGAGAGCCCCAGCACGACAAGAAGTTCCGTGCATCTGTTGCTGTCTCTTTGGTCTCAAGGAGCACACCCACCAAGATCAACTCTAAGTGAAATAAAACGAACATTTCAATTTGAATGGTAAGGGTCTTGAAGTGAACCGAGTAAATCATACATCGGGTCGCAGAATCTTGAGAAATGACTAGTCTCAGCCATAATGCAATGGGCCAGGAATGGAAGTCGTGGAGAGCCCTTTACCAATAAGCAACTTTTCTCCTTTATTGCAGCAGTCGAGCGCGGCCCGAGTACTTTAAAATTAAAGCACCGACATTCATGACACTTATTAGGGTCCACGAAAAATTAAAATTTTTATTATTTGTGGTGGTGTTTTCATTTTTTTCTCGAAGTGCTCTTAAAAGAGGCAATTTAGGCTTATTCCACAGAAATAAGGAAGGACATTTAGAGCAAAGCTGAAATTTGTTGGACGAAATAACACGCGAAGATTTTGTCATTCTGTGGTACCTATAGAATTAGCATTCCTATTAATTCCCTTACAAATCAAAGTAACCCTCAAAACATGAATACAAGTGTGTTTTGGCATTAACGTTGCCGTCTAACATTACACCTCATAGCTGTAGTTGTGAACGCATATGTTTCTTGTTCTGTCGTAGCAAGAATACTGCTTCCCTCGGGGGATACTGCTTTTGCACCGGCGAAAATTAGTGGTGCCTAGAGGAAGACGAAAGGTCCCTAGCAAAAGGTGAGGTAGGGCTTCCTATAGTTGAAACACTAGTAGAATAGTTTTTTTTTGCATTGTTATGGACCATTATTTTTCGGCTCACTGTTTTTTTCAGTCCTAAATACCTTCTTTACCTACTTTAATCTTGCAGCATGAATTTCTTTCTAACTTCTTATTTTTGTGCAGGGGATCTTGTATGGGAACACGCCTCGTGCTTGGATTTCACCTTCCCTTTACTCCGTGCTAAATGGTGCGTTCATCCATCCTCTCTTTGGAGCCCCTTTCTTTTGGTTAGGAAGGCCTAAACTAACTCATATTCTAATCTCACCTTCAATAAAAATTTAATTGCGAGTGTTGTCGGGTAATCCATGCTCCTGATAAGCGTTTCAGGCTGCTCTGCCCCTTTGAGGCGGCACAGATCTACTGAATTGCAATAATCTGCTTGAATCAACACAATGTAAAAGTAATAGTCAAATCATCACTGATTAGAACTTTACAGTTTGAAAAAATTTAGTTTTATGAACTTCTCAGTCTGCTACTAATGTCGATTTTATTTTCCTACCTTATAGTATTTGTATCCTGGTTTTTTATTACTTTGACTTTGATGGTTTTTAATATGGACAAATTTCTCATGTTTTGAATTACAGGAGGAAATTTTTCCTTACTAGAGCTCATGCGTTTTAGACATCTCAAATGAATGTAATCTCATGCGTTTATTTGATCAGTTTGTGTGGATCTTCAAAACCTATTCCTCGGCAACCAATTTTGTTTGCACAAGTTCGTGGTGAAGATTTAGTACAACTAAAATTGTTTCAGAATCGCACCGTACTCGATAGGCAAATTCTTCCCCCGGATGGTAACAGTTTATCACAAACTTCAGGTTGGAAAGTTTGTGTTCTCCAACGCTTCGTACCGTAGCTAAGGTGTGTAGACAAGCCAGAACAATACAAACAGGTCGATTTTCGCCCCATATTATACTCGGTTATTTCCGAAGCAGGAGTGCTGTTTGTCATATTTTTGAATCCTCGTTAGAAATTAGACAAATATATCCCTGATGTTAGAAACCGAGTTCCAGAGAATAAACTCTGAATTTTTCTGCGTAGTATGCTTTATAGCAGTATAGAGAAAATTTCTCATGCATCGGTCCGAGTCCAAGTCAGTGACATACATATTCAAGAGGGCAATGCTTGCTTAGCCCTACCAGATCTGAGTCCCTGAACCTAACTGTTCACCGCTTGTCCATTCGTTCAGTTCTAAGGCAATTCAGACACATATGATCAGATATTTGCAATGCCTAACCTTGAGGTTTGATCACGATTAGTTGGCGATTTTTAGTTTGTGAATTCATTCTTTTGCGTTTTAGACGAAGTTCCAAAAATTATGTACAGCGACAGATTCGGAAATAGGCACAAAAATTGTTACAGCGGCCTGGTTGGGCTAACAGGGGCAAAATATCACCCAAATTATTTTGCGTTGAATGATTAAAAACAATAACTATGTTCCTTAGTCGCGATATTTTCTCACGAAATAGTAATGACAGAAAAATTTACACACTCATTGTTGCTCGCCACGGAATACTTCTGTACATGTGGGCTATTCATAAGAGAGCTCCGTGAGGAAAGATTCATGAGGTCTCGAACTGAAGGATAGGCAGGCCTAACGTTGAAGCAAAATAAATTTTTAATTTTTCTACATGCCATTTTTTGTCGTTTTTCTTTTGTTTTTAGCGCAAATTATTTGTTATTTTCATCTTTCATGAACGTCTTTCAATTTTTCTGTCTCTGTGCACAAAGAATTTGTGCGGGAACACTCTTGAGCATAGATTTACCATTCTCTTAATCCCATTCTGAATGGTGCTTTTGTCTTTCCTCTTTTGGGAGTTCATTTTAGGAGGTTAAAGAGGCTATGGCAATTCTAATCGAATCATTGCTGATACCCGTTGAGGCTTTGTGGCTTTACATTGACTTCGAGGATGCCATGAAATCTTCTTAAAAAAGTATATTTTTAAAGTATTTTTTTGCTGCAGAACCCTGTTGCATATATTTTGCAAAGTTTGGTAGGTTTCCATATGGCTTTACAAAGAGCTAAGATTTCCTCAAAATTTCCGCCTACCCATGTTTTCCGGTAGCGAAATCAGAAGAAATCCTGCGGACTTGAGGCGTCGAGCGTAAGGAACACATTCGGGGCCGAGCTATAAAGTTCTATTTTTTTTTCGAAGGACTGCCCCGTGCACGAAACATCAAGTGACTTTTCAGCGTATCCAGGCGGTGGCAGAGGAAAGGAACGTTTGCCAGCGCTATAACTTTGGAGAGAGACTCTGTCGAGGCTAGGAAGCTTGGAATATTTCCAGTTTATAGGTCTTTGTAACTTGATTTTTTCTGCTTAAAGAATCTAACGCTCGGCGATGTCAGGGGGAAAGACAACTCACAAAACTGGTAATGAAAAGCAATGGCTTCTGGTGAGAGTACTTTCTGAAAATTCTAAGTATCTAGTGGAGTGAGAACTGGGGCAGTCGAAATTAAAATTTTAGCTTACGTTTTATTTTTCAGGATTTCGATGCCTCTAAGTACATCGTTGCTCAAGCGTTCAGAGTTAATGATATGTTCATTGTTGCCTCTCAGAGGATACGAATGATGTTCACAGACGGAGAGTTGAGGTCCTGCAGCCCAGGTAGCAAGAAATTATTAGGCTAATATTGGGTTGAGAATTATTCATTGACCCGATATTGTAATCTTGGATTACAATAATAGGCTAATAACAAGACAAAATCGAAAAAAGAAATACTTATTTATATCAAATTGTTATTGGGACAATGTAGTAAATAGTTTTATTTCTAATATTAAACTAACAGTGTATTTGTATATGTATGATATTCAAATAATTGGAAACTATCTCATAATAATTAAAAATCTCGCAATTTAATAAAATGTGTAAAAATATGAATTATTATTGCCCAAACATTGGGTTGATATCGTAAGCCAATAATACGGAGTAATTTGTATAAAATGTACCAATTAAGTTAATGAATAGTTATTTCAGTCATTAATGAGTGCAGATATATTTGACAGATATCAAGAAATGTGAATACGTTACAATAATTTGTAAATTGAGAATTAGTGTAATCACAGGTTCACGTACAGTTATTGTTTTTTCAGTCGTCCAATGAGTTTTGAAGGTCTAGTTTTTTAAAAAACTATGCTAAAATCGTTTGTCGTATGTTACTATAGCAATAAATGTCTATATATTGAACAATTACGCATACTTGACGGGATCAAACTGCATGTACAGGTTGCCCGACCACCTTGTATTTTTCTAAGGAACATTTTGTAGTGCCTTACCTTAGTTACCTCTCAAACCTCAATTCTAGTCTACTTATGTATGCTCAGTAACTTTGATATACGCCCAATGTGAATTCTTACGACATAAGCTTTTAATTTCTCCTCTGCGTATCACCGATACCAAGTGGAGGGGAAGTATAAGTAAGGCCGCCGCTTCACGCCGCTAACGGAACTCAATGGCGGAAGCAGCTGCGTATGGTCTAACAACCTCGGTATCAAGTCCATTGTGACAATCAATAGCTGATATTGGAGAAGTGAATATATCATTTTCGGGACAATTTTGTTATACCAATATCAACCTTATATCAAGAATTGAGTATCAATCCAATGATATTGTAGGGAACACCTCATTATCTAATCAATATTGACACAATAATTAGTTGATATTGGGTTGATGATAATATTGTTATTGGGCCAATATTTTTTTCCAATATCAACCGAATTTTCCAAAATAAGGTATTTTTCCAATGTTCATTTTGAATATCCAGTCAATATTGAGACTGTAAATTGGTTCAATATTAGGTCAATAAATTTTGCTACCTGGGTGGGCTGAAATTTGGGGGAGGCCTACCTGATGTTGAAATGAAATGGGTGAAAATTACCGTTGAAAACTACCGACTACAACATTGAAATGCAATCAATTCACTTTTAGTGCACATACAGTATATAGATTATTTTCTTTGGTTATTGCAGCCGTTTTCAAGAGGTCACATTTTTTCCATGATGACACGCCCTACCTTGGATGACATGTATGGATGAGGCTGCTGAGCAGCTTCAGGCATGATATATTCACCCTAATCTCATAAGCGCAAATTTTTACGTTCATCATGCGTAACGAATGTTATGCCGCCGAATTCAAGCTGCATCATGTAAGCATAACGCAGTACGTAAAAAAAACTTTTTGATTATCTTCTTCCACTTCCTAGCAATCACGATGCGACTCCAGAACCCTGTCAGAAGACTGAGAAATTTGGATATTTACAGAAACACCATTGAAATTTTTGTACTCAGACGTGTCGGATCAGATATGCACGACTGACTTTTTTAATGTCACTGTTGAATTTGGTAATTATCATTTGAAAGAAGTCGCATTGGAACACTTTTGCTAGAAAAATGCCAATATGCCAAAGTGATGCAGTCAGTGAAAGGAGACATTGCTCCCACAGTGTTTTGAATGTGCTGCATGAGAACGTGGTTCATAGGACGAATATTATTGTCTCTACTTTTTATAGGGCGGTCGATACTGTGAAAGTTAATGAATTTTACCCAATCATTAGGCTGTCCCACTAATTTTTTGAAACAAAACTTCAGGAGAAAAACGCTGAGAATCTTCCTTCTGAGTAAATCTGTCTTCATGAAATGGTTACTCTCTTGACCCTCAGGTATGAGCACCCAAGTAGACCGTTTTGAATATTATTGTTTTACTTACACTGTACATGCTCCAAGGAAACTTCGATGCATTAGCTTTATCTTTTTTCTCCTCTCCACCCACCGCTTACCTGAAAATGATTTAATGAATCGCAAGTAATGCAACTTGATAATTTCTATATGAAACTAGTATAGTAAACCTTGTTTTCCTCTTTAGATTTTAGATTAATCGAATAAAGGGTAGGGTACAATGAAAAATATGAAAACAGAACATCTTTGAACGTACAGAAAAACGTACAACAATGTAACAATAGAAATGAAAATTGTTTTCCATATCTTGGTCCGAGTGATATTTCTTGTTTACTTAATGCATCTTACTACTGCATCAAAGAAAATCAGGCATTACGTAAATTTTAACTTCCTGTTTTGAATGGTCGTGGCGCATTTCTTTGTTCTACTTTTGAAACCGACAGACTCAATCGCACGGCGCCGTCACAAACACCAGCCATAATCAAACTGTTGCTGTAGTAGCGCTAAATCCTATGTTGATTGTAAATGGAACTCCCCTTCGCAACTTAAGGCAATCCCAGCGCCGTGAACTTATACGCGCCTTTGCACGCGCGTTAGTCTCCCAGTAAGCAGGTATTTTTCACCTCTCGATTTGGTCAGCAGCTGTAGAATCGAACGTAGGTTCATAATTGGAGTTAGCAGAGCGATCTCATTAACGGATGCATTTAATTAGACAATAAATTTCGGAGAGTCGACAGTGCAGTGTCAGCGGTCATTAAGGAAGATCGAGAGCGGCCGAGAGGCTCGCGCCAAGTGCAGTCCTTTTGTTGCAGCGTCGAGACGGATGATGTGTACGACCATAACGCCTGCTTTATAGTTACTGCTGAGTGCTTCTTCTGAGGAGCGTCTTATTTTCTTCGCAGGTTCATTAGTACTCTTCATAATCTCGTCAATATTGCATTGGGGGAGTTCACCCTCAGGAGGATACAACTATTTTATCTATGGGAATTAGAACTGCAATGGGGAAAAAGTGAGGTCCCGAGCTGAGAGTTAGGTAGGCCTTTTTTTTTTAAATGAAAGGTTTTCTGTTTTACTAAGGACCATCGTTTTCGGTTTACTGCTATCCTGTTTTTCAGCACTTACTAATTTCTTCTCCATTTATCTTGCTTTATGAACTTATTTCTTAAATCACTGCTTTTATGCACCTTGTGCATAAATTTCGCGTTCCCTTAACACCATTCTTAATGAGCTTTCAACCATCCTCTCTTTGTAACGCCTTTTTTGCGGTTAGAGAAGCTTAAACCAAGCAATTTAGAACATCTCAGTGTAAGTTTTTGAATTTTGCGTGATGCGAATGAAAGCAAACAAACATGAGATGAGACGCATCCTCTTGTGATGGTGTTACACTTCGAGGCTTAATTATATCCTCAAATAGAGGAATGTGTCATGGTCATCTTGAGGAAAGTTTTCAAATTGAAAAATTCATCATGCAGTTGGAAAATTTGGTAATCTATCTTAAGACACCAGACATTCTTCTTTTCAAAGTAAGCGTTACTCAACCCGACTTCAGAGAAGTCGATATTAGATGCTCAAAACTTTCTTGGTTGTCGACTCTAGGGTCAGTCTCGACAAGCTCAAGTTTCATGCAGATTTTTTAAAGCAATTTGCTGCTTCCTCCGCTTGAATTTCGTTAGTTGGATGCAGCATAAAACTTGAGACGCTTTTATTTCAAATTATCTTCAAGATATTATAGTGGATTCGCTAACGTACGACACCTCTGTACATATTGCTCCACTAATTTCAGAATGAAATTAATGAGTTCAGAATGAATGTTTATGAATTAAATGGTTTTATTTCCCCCAAGGTTACGTTTTGAAATATCTTTCCGACATTTGTTCACACAATCGCTGCTCTTCGAGCTCGCTTATTATACTTTTGGATTTCTTACTGCCTCCACAAAGCACACTCTTGCCTGTCGAGCTCAACACTTACGTGAGAAACGCCTCACGTAAGTCAACAAAGCCCAATTTCAATAAAGCATGATTTTAAAAGCACTTTATTTAAATTAAATTCGAGAAGGTACGGTGATATCCTAATAAATGCATGCTTCCGAACCACCGGATAAACATCCTGCAGAACACATTTCCATTTTCTGCGGGAGCAGCCAATTGAGTTCCTTGGAGCTACCATTCGCGAATGAAGACACAGAAGCCTGTTTAAATTGCCGCCTCATTAGTTATTCTTAGCGCCTCAGTAGTTCTCGCAGCAGCGATTTATTACTGTTGCGCTACCGTCTTCTAAGTGTTTTTTGACTCTCGACTTGCAATCTATCCTTGGCAATTACAGCCTGAACGTTCTCCGCTTTCCTTCCTGGTCAGCAGTTTTGTGTTTAGGTCGAGATTCCTGGAGACGAATCCTTAGTGTAAATCCTATATACAAATCCGGTTTGCAAGGCCGATGTCCCTCGAAAGCAACAGATTCTGACATCATTTGGATGATCATGCCTAGCAATTACGCTTGGTGCGACCATCCTGCGCAAAGTAATGTTTTAAATTTTATTAAAATTGCCAGAATGTTAGCCGTGGATGTAGCTAAGTTCTGCGTTTTATTTGAATTGTGAATTTCATTTGAATATCAAGCAGGAGAGAAAGTGCTAGGTTACCTTAGCCCCAAAAAGACCCTAAGGCCTTCTATTTCTCGTGCTTACTTTATATCCTTCAGTTTTTACCCCTTCGCTATTTGCTCATCATATTTTCTTCCTCTTCATTCCTAACTTGCTGCTTCTTTACGCGGGATATCCTGTGTGGAACACATTGTGTGCAAAAATTCTTCGTTTGCTCCGGTCAACACAAAATGGTCCTTTCTCTCTGCTCTCCTTTTTTTTCGCAAAGGTCTCTTTAAACTAACAAATATATAATGCAAATTACAACGCCTCGCTTCTCTGCTTGTGTTGTTTTCATCACATCGTAGAATTTCCCAGGCAGCGCTAAAGCTAGGCATTCATGTGTCTTTTAACTATGCAATATCTCATTTATTATGCTTCGTCTTTCCCTTGCATTTGATTCGCCCTTGATTTTATATTTAAAAAATACGGTACGGGTGAGCTCACGTTTGATCATTGACTGACGGGCATAATAACCTTGCCAATCCTTATGCTAAATGCAGTCTTATTGTTTCAGCAATTTTTCTCAAAATGCTACAGCACATTTTGTCCAGGTGATCAAGAATACATCATATATAGTTGCTGGTCGTCTTCCTGACTTCTGAGTACTAAATCAACATGTGAAGGATCTGAATCCAATAGATATGTTTGGAACTTTGAAGAAAATCCCAGTTTAAATCTGGTGTTCATTTTCGCTTGAGTGACGGCTTGATGAACTTCAGCAATGTATTTTTTTTTGGTTTTGATCTAAATCAGGCAACAGATCCGGAGTGGTTAACATTTAACACACTCCGCACTCTCGGAGCTATCTGTCCAGACGTTAGAACGTGCAGTAATTGAGGAGGCCATTGAGTTTGCTCCATGAACTATGAAATCAGTTGTTGGTGATGGATCTTACATGCTGAATCAGATTTCCACCTTTTGACTGTGTGGTCAAAGAAGTAACTTCATGGTAATGTAAAATTTTATTCGACATGTTTTAGATCGGGAATTTTGACGATTGTGATTGAAATTAAAAATGTTAAAGGGTCCTTCATAGCTTAAATTACGCTCTCCTGAATGTTTTCATAAGTATTGTAATTAGTAAAACCCACTCTGAGGGGTACAACTATTGTAACTGTGGGAATTAGCACTTCCAGGAGGAATATGTGAGGGCCCGAGTTGAGAGTTAGGTAGGCCTTCTTTTTGTTGAAATACCCCTCAGGGGGAATCAACTGTTGTATCTATGGGAATTAGCGCTCCCAGGGGGACTGTGTGAGGGCCCGAGCTAAGGGTTAGGTAGGCTTCCTTTTTGCTGAAATAAAATAGGTTTTTGTTCTGTTACGGACCATCTTTTTTCGGTTCCCTGCTGTCCTGGTTTTTTCAACACCTACTACTTTCTTCTTCAACTTTGATCTTGTTTCATAAACTTCTTTCTCATCTTACTGTTTCTATGCCCTTTCTGCATAGGTTCGACGTTCCCTAAACTCCATACTAAATAGTGCCTTCCTCCTTCCTCTCTTTGGATCGCCTTTGTAGCGGATAGGGAGGCTTAAACTAACTAATAATCTATCTTTTGTTGAAATAAAATGTTTTGTTATGTTGAGAACCATATTTTTTCGGTTCACTGTAGTCCTGTTTCTCAATACCTGCTAATTTCTTCTTCGACTTAGATCTCGTTTCATAATCTTCTTTCTCGACTTACTGTTTCTATGCCTTTTCTGCATATATTCCGCGTTCCCTTAACTCCATACGAAATGGTGCCTTCTTCCTTCCTTTCTTAGGATCTCTTTTCTGGCGGATAGGGAGGCTTAAACTTACTAATAATCTAATCTAACCTAATCTTTTGTAATTACTGTAAGCTAAGGGGGTTCAAAAGTTACAGGTTTGGCCAATGGTTTTGAGAAAAAACTTCTTTATTTCAGGGCTTTGTTTCAGAATATACTGATGTCTAATGGCTAACAGTCCTATAATGTGTGTAGTAAAATTACTTAGAAGCGAGGTTTAAAAAAATAAAATTACGTGAATTTTCTCAAAAATTGACCAATTTTGGTTTTCTTAAAATGTGGTAAATCTATTTGTGCTGGTTC
>JACJUY010009200.1:19293-34226 GCA_014220935.1 Platorchestia sp. MABIK | reverse complement strand
TCTAGAACATTTCGCATTGTTTCTAAGTTATGTTCGTTTACACAACGATATGAAAAGTCTCAGCCTGTGGGCTGGTACATGGACTATAGACATATTTCTTGATGAGAAACACCGGGAAATGGTCAGATAAGTCAGAAATCATTATTCCGGTGAGAAAATCATAACATAATCATTACAAAAAAATCTAACGTAACATCTAACATAAAAATATTATCGAGCAACGTAGCAGATTCGCATGTAACACGTGTAGGTTTCGTGATGATTGGAAGGAAGGAGTTAGACTGAAAAACATTCATGAAGTTTGAAATTTGTTCACAGCTTTCATATTGTAGAAGATCGTAGTTGAAATCCCCGCAGATTATTATGTCATTGTATAGAGATTTGTTAAACTGAGATATTATGCTTTGAAGCTCGTTCAGGAAAGAGACGTTACAAGCTGTTGGGGGCCTATCTACAGTCCCAAGTATAATCCGTTTACCATTTTTCGTTAGTTCTATAAATTGAGTCTCAATATGTTCACGATTCATGGTTGCATTTGAAATGATTTTCGAAGATATGTGTTTAGATATATCCGTACTGATGCCACCGCCACGTTTGGTATTACGGAGTGAATGATGGCTACAATAGTTTTGAATTTGAATCAGGTCTTTAGAGGAGTCATCTAGCCAACTTTCGGTGAAACTGAGAATATCAAAATTGCTGTTCAGCTCAGTGATGGTACAAGATATTTCATCTATTTTCGGATAAATGGATCAACAGTTCCAACATAATAGGGAAAAATCGTTGCATGTTTTTCTCATCGATTCATTGAATTTTTTAATATTTAGGTATTTAGTTTCCAGTTTCATTTAGGTTGGGATGCAGTCTATTCAAGTGATTGAGATCTAGATCAATACTATCGAATATATCAACATGGTCAGTCATTAATATTTAAAAACAGTTAGTAAAATGTGGCGTAAAAATAAAAAAAATAAAAAAATAAGAAAAAAAATGATACAGACCACAGGGTCAAGATAAAAATAAGGACATTCCTATTTCTAATTAAATTTAAAAAATAAAGAGAAACTAAAACACACAGAGATTATTAGTCTAAATTGTCTAAAATCTAGTATGATCTCATAAGGAGAGCGCAACTCAGTCCATGAGTGGGAGCATTAGGGATCTTAAATTGCGAATAATGTAGTTACAAGGCTGTCATACCAGTGGTATTCGCATATAACACATAAGATGTCGCAAAGGACGAAATGGATTTGAATCGAAGTGAAAGCGAAGTCGTTTAATTAATATAAAGATCTTGAGTATCTAAGTTATTTTCAGATTTAGAAACACATGTGGCAACACACAATTTAAGTTTGAGCAGCAAATTCGGTATGAGCATTCGATAAAAAAATGAGAAAAAAAGAAAGAAATTTAAAAACAATTTAGTAAGCAGCAAACAAAGCTGCTTATGAACTTGCGTTGTTGAAGAGTCAGTTGTGCCATGTTTGCTGATTACAACAATCTTCTCTCCTGCACCATTGATGTCCATGCTTATCTGGAGATATACCAGATACGTGAGAAAAGATTGAATTCTGTCCTCTCGGATGTTTTATGTTATAGTCTCCAACTTCATATATTAAGAAGGTTATTGAATTTTTAAAAGGGATACATTTTTAGCACACATGTCAATGAAAAATCTGATAGCAAATTGGGCCTGAGGCTCCGGCTGCACGGGAGAAGGGGAGAGAGACCGAATCTATCCTACGCCAGGATTCGCAATTAAATGAGTGATATAGATATGTAAGTCGGCTGCACTACCCACCCAGTTATAAAGAGAGGCCGATATAAGTATCAAAAAGGACCGGAATAGAAATATAAAATCAAACGAACAAGAAAATTTTGGACGTTGAGGGAAGGTGAGAGTAAGTGGAAGAGAACGAGAGAGGGAGAGAAAGAGAGAGAAGGAACAACCTTCACAATGTCTCTCCCACCCCCCAGTCAGCTATGTCGGGTGAGTTTGAACTCTTCTCCATCAAAAAAATAGATTTAATTTCATGACAAAATCAATCTATCAGTCACTTCCAAAAATCAGCAGAAAATTGCTTAATTATTAAATTTCGTACATCGATTGCAAGCTTAAAATTGAGTTAAAATAATTCGCATGACGCCAAGTTTTTTGTAAGTTTTTCTCAAATATATGAACTTTAATATTTAAATTAATGATTAGGTTAATTACGCAATCATAAATTGACTTAATCATCTCTGGAAAATTTTGTTTTGCGCACGCCGTCCGCATTGCAAACATGAGAAATTACAGTGACGAGACATGTGATCAAGCTCGGAGTTCGCGGGAATTGCGCTTTGTTCAAGTACCGCTCACATCATCTGATGAGATGAGTGAAACGAGTGAAAATGCGAGTCAACAGAGCGAAGCTTATGTGTCCAGTCAATTAAGATCTAAGTGCGAGTAAGCTGAGCAGACGACGCTGCCCGCGCTCACTAAGTCTGTTGGCTCAGCGACGGAAGAATGCGACTTAGATAGACAGCTCCGTGTGACAAGCCTGCGTCAACAGCAACATCCGGTCCCAAGTTGAGGTACGCAGGGCAATAAACCTGGCAGGTATCGTTTAAACCTGCAATAACTCGACCATTCTCTTGGCTGATCACGATTGCGCCGCAGTATTACTGTTGACCAGAAACGATGTCATTCTGCTTTAATCAAGGCAACGCTTGAGGGTGGTGACGTATAGTGAGAGCAACCACACGGAAGAGCTTTACACTGGAGTTTTTTTCTGTCCCAACTTCTCGTGAATTCATTATCAAATTTGTAGAAAGTGTAGTTCACAATTTTTGGGGGCTTGTTCCTTGTCAAGAAACGTTATCCCCGCTGCTCAATAATAGGCGTTCCACACTTGAACACTTAGCAAAAATTATACTGTTTGACAATAGACGTATAACGCTTTCATTCTATTCATGACTCAACTACAGATTTCACCGTCGCTACGGATAACCCTGGAATAACTTTCATGTTAACTCAACGGCATAATCCTTGATAATGGATCATGTAGAATTCACCAATGAATCAGTGCTTGTTTTAAATTTGTTAGTTTAAATTGCCTCATTTTATTTGCGCGTTTTTGAAAACCAAAGCTCGGCTCACTGTCCCATAAAAAACTTATTTATTGAAATCTAATTTTTCAAAGCTGAATACGCTGTTGCAACAAAGTGTAGGCGCAGGAATTCAAGAGACATTTGAAACACCACAGATTAACTCATTAATATTTTTTAAGTTGATTTCTTCATCTTGCTGTGTTATCATGTGAGAATATCCGTTAGAGTAGCAATTTCGACTAAAACTGCGTTAGTAATTATGCATCAAAATATTTCTAAAATGAAAAATGAAAGAGTTTTCTTAACTAGACAGGTGCGGGAGCAATGTGTGAACGTTTTAGGATACTGGAGCCTCACACCTCCCTTTTGACGTTTTTGTACATTCTGCAGCGTTCATAGTTTTTAAGTTTAAAGTACAAATTTGTTTTTTCAAGTCACATCTTCTCGGTTTTATCAATCTTAATTTTCCTATTCTTCGTTTTTACCATTAAATATTTTGATCGTAGTTTTATTTCCTATTTATGTTCCGACTGATTTGCTGTATAGAAATTGTTCTATTATGAATTTGATTCAAAAGCAAAAACATGATTGGTCGAATAATTAATTAGCTTTGTACCTCTTCAACTTAGAAGTTTATTTTGCTCAACGAAAAATTTTCTTTCTTTAACAATTTCTTGGATAGGATTAATTCCTAGTTAAAAAAATTGTCACATTGTCTCCGCTGGCTTCGTGCAGTTCGGCGCAGTAAGGGACTTTTGAGGCCGATTTAAAACAGAACATTCCACCGAAAGTTCTGGTTGCAGCGTGATCAATTACTGCCTATTTACTATAAATTTGGTGTCGTAAAACTGTACACCCTCTACTGCAGTGCATAATAGCAGAAGACACGATTAGACAATAATGAACAATTCGCTTGTATAATAGTGCAGGTAAAACTATGTTCATTTGCTTTCAACGACAGTGAAATCCGTCGTTGATTTTGTAATTTAATTTTAAAGTTAAGTTTCTTTTATTATTCTTTTTACAAATCAGTTTATTTCAATATTAACTTTCAAGCCAGAGTATACATAAAATAGATCATGTTGTTACTAAACGTAACACATTAAAACAATGTAATGGGTCACATTGATACACTCAACCGTCGTGAAGTCTAAATTCTGAAACACAAAGTGCGCTTGGCCAAGATGTAAGCGGGTTGAAGTTGTGCAGTGGACTGTTCCTTCATTTGAAACAAAAATTTTTTCCGTGTTCGCTGTGAACTATAAAACCAAGATACGGACGAAATAACAGTCCTAGGCTGTTCACAAAGGTAGTTAGAACAGAAGCCTAACGATAGCAACGAAAAGGTGTTACATCCATGCTTGTTCGGCCATTTTACCTGCACCATCTTTTCTATAAAAACATGTCCCATTGTTTTTTCTAATCAATCGATACAATTGAAAATAGAGAAATAATATTCCTTGCTTTCATTAGTAAACCAACAAAAAGGTTTCAATTCATGGATGTCGCTGTGGTAGCTTTACCGAATCTCAAGTTTTTAAATGGCATTACACCCTCTGGCTTAGAAGGAGAAACACAGTGCAAGATCTGAGGCTCCAGCGTCTCATGCACTTCACTTTATATGGCTATTGTTTGATAACTCACTTAATTCGACGTAAATTGTTTCGATAGTTGGTGCAGTGAGATAAGCGCTGGCTTGAGGTCTAAAAACAGACGGGTGGTCTGCGCAGTTCCTAGATTACGATTGTTATAAAGATATTCGTAAAATGATACGTAAATAAGCATCTAATGTTGCGATCATTCCTTGCTTGGCGGCCTATTCCGGCACTCCTCCCAAGACCGAGAGGGGAATTCTTTCAACACGAAGTATTCAAGAAGATTCCTGGGAAAAAGAAAGATAAATCACACAGATATATCATGTACCACTGATTCCAAACTATTTGACTGTATGTATATTTTTTACTTTTCTAATTATATTATTATTGTTGCTGTTATTATGATAATATAACTCGTTCAATGTCTACTTCTATATTGCTGTCAATAATATTACAACAAATTCGTTTTCATTTTCCTTTAAACTACGACGGAAATGCTGAACAAATATTTTTTTATGATGTGAAATTTATAAGATGTAAACAAATTCACTTGTCTGTAGAACATCACAATTTCCACGTATTCTGTCTTCGAAGTTTATCCGAACCATTTCTTACCATTTTACAATATAGTGAGCCAATGTACTTTTTCGTTCCTATATGTCATCAGTCACAACGGTTCAATGCAGTTTGTGTAAAGTCGAATTAATGACCCCCACTCATTTCTGTAAAAATGTAAACCCCAACGCTGAAGTCGGGTACCACGTCTTGCTTACTCCCTCGTGTCTTCCAGCGCCTCGGCCCAGTGGGCGCCGGTCACGCAAGCCGGGGGCAGACCGCAAGCCGAGGCAGGCATACAGCGCAAAGCAGCTCGAGCGACTTGAGGCCGAGTTTAAGGTGAGTTTCAGCCTTCAGATACGAGCTGCAGCTTTGTTAGGGAAACTGCTCCGATATAAGCTCCAAATTTTAGCCCTTTAACTCCCCACAGGACTGTTTGATTTTCATTCGTAAACAGCCTTTTGGACATTTTTTTGCTATATTCCTTTCGTAATACAATCTTTGAAGTTCACGGCGGGGCGAGTGGTAGTTCTTTCCTCATTCTGATGTCTACGAGAACCTGATCCTCCCATCCAGTCTAATGACGGTTGCTGTGATAACGGTAATATGAGTACAAAAATGCTGACGTTTAAGGTTAAATGAGTTTACTTTTTCGGTCAAAGGATTCGAGCTGTCATTTTGTTTGTAGTTACTATATGCGCAACAACAAGTTTGAAGTGGGTTTACTAATACGAACTTCATAATAAGACCTGCAACTTCATGTGCGAAGTTAGTGAAATTTTTTACTAGAAGTTAAAGGGATTTCACTGATTGAGCTCATCAAACAAAAGAGTTTTGTCATTCATTAATTGGCCCGGGTTCATCGTTGATACGTTTTTTAGATGAGGTCATCGATTTTGTTTAAAGGGACATTTTTAATGTTTCTAACAATTTCTTGCATAAAAATTTGCAAATACTTTGAGTGAGAGACTAGGACAAGTACATTTCTATTTTTCTATAAATAATTTCAAAAAATTTCCCTGCGTCAGAAAACTCGGATCATTAATTTCGACATGCCAAGAAAAATGTTTTGCAGCTACTATTATAGCAATCTTTGAGCCGATTTTTGTTAACAAACTATGAAAATGAAACTGCAAGACTCTCATAACAATGTTCCAAAGTATTGAAAAAGCTTATACTTTTCAGAGGTAAAATTGGAAGTTCTCTACTTGAGGAATTAAACTAAAATTTAAAACTAAAAGGAATTTACTTGAGGAATTAAATTAAACATTTATTACTTCATTATGAGTCTACGTTTGTACTATCCTATTGATACCACCTTATCTTGTTTTCCTGAACCTTCAATGTCTTGCATGAGGCCTTCTGAATCATTTGAAAATGATTGCAGATCGAATTAGGATTTACGTTCAACGTAACGAAAGACGTAAATTAGTAAGACTACCCCGCCAAACTGAATTGTTGAATATTACAGGCAGAGCCCTGTTGTCAGTTTAAGCTATCAGAAGGTAATAAAGCTTGAGAAATATTTTTGAAATGATAAAAAAACTTGCATGCGCTAAAAGCCATTGCAGGTCCTGTCATGGGGTAAGCTACCATAACTAAAACATAAAAATATCGCCTCAGTTTAGTTACACAGACAGAAACGGAAGTGACCTGGTCTTCGTACATAGAAAATGTTCTGGTTCCCGTATAAGTCATCGGAGCCAAATAAAAATCACTTAAGGAAAAAGTTCTCTTCTTTCTTAAGACAGGTTCGTTGAAATGCACAGATGACGCAAGATGCGTTGAAATAACCATGCGACTTGAATACTGCTGAAAAATGTAAATTTTTTAACCCTCATCTCTTGATTTGAACAGTATATACTTATGCGTTTACTTAATTTATCTACGAATTTGAAACCTGTTCTTCATCACACACTGCTGTCAGTGCTGCCACGCGAGTAACCTAACTTCGAGCGTGAGTTCAAATTCTGACAAAAACTTTTCAGAATTTGGATGATCGCGCAGTCCAGCTTGCAATTCGCGTGAAATGTGTCGAAAAACTAAAGAAAACTTCAACAAATAATATTAAACACAACAAATATCAAACGTTCATTTTCTCCGCAGTATTAGTCTTAGTCATGCAATTGATACAAGGGTTTTCGAAGAATAATTTTTCAGACAATTTTGGTGACTAACAGAAACACAAAATATATCACTTGTGCCTTGATCTTTTACTGACATATGAGACCTCATGAGGTCATATCTTACTGTAAAAACTGAAAATGTTTTTACTCCTACGTAGCATTGAAGGCTGTGCATCATCTACTGCAAACTTGCAGAAATTATTCTAATATTATGTCATTGTTCAGAATGACCTTGAGCATGCGACCATTGCGTTCCATACATTGATTATATCTTCAGAATAAAAAGACCACTTGCCTTAGCTCAACTGACTGTTTATTAACACAAGATTTCTCAAAACTCTTTTATGAAATTATTAGTCGTAGCTGCCAATAATGTAACATTAGATTCAAATGGATATTTATTTTTGTGTTGCGACTTCTCGTGCTCGAGAGAGGTCCAGATTCACACCTCGCCAAGTCATAAAACGCCCTCCGCCTTCGTTTGCGTTGTCGGCGTCTTCAAAAAGGAATGTTTAAGGTGCAAACTTATTAGTTGCCTTGTTCAAAACCAAGTATGCTAAGTTGGAAGACAGGATTTATACTTTTCGTAAAATTTTGTTCAATATCCTGTCGTTTTACTGTGACATACATCATGTCATTCACATCTTAACTGTAACTGAATTACAGCTATTTTTGTCGCCAACAGCCAGCGGCGCATTATTTTCTATTTGGTCATTTTATTTTACTAATTCATGTCCTAGACCTTACGTCCAAACTTGCCTTAAAACAGGTTGACTGCTTGCTTTTTCTCTAACACCCGGTGCACCTTACATCCAGTCTCGCCCGCGGCTTTCACCGATCACGAGCGCAGTGATTCAGTCGACGAGGCCTCCTGTTAAGTCTCCATTTTAACCGATGATTCATCGTCCGTCAGTGAAAATGAATGGGGGCGGGGCCTATAATTATTTGAGCAGGGACACACTTCTCTTCCTGCTGCTGGTGGCTGATCGGCTTCAAAGTTGGGAGGTTCATGGGCTATATTCCACTGTTTACCTGATGATGACTGACTTGGGTGTATTCAATAATAATTGTACAATAACAGAGTATTAGTGAATTTAAAAGCAGTAATAAATTTCTGCAACTAAATTGATATACTGTATGTTAAATTAAACTAGAATGTACAAGTTTTCCATTTTATGAAGCTCCTATTTTTCCTAACACTTTTGCTTTCATAAACGCAATTATTCATTGAACTTTGTCAAAGCAGTCATTGCTGAAGGTAATTTGGACTACTGCTACAACTTGATAGTTTTGAGTGTGAAGGTATCTGCACTTAATCAGGGTCATTCCTAATAAATGCTGAACAAATAACGAGACAACACTTTTCCAAAAATAAACCTGACAAGCGAGTTTCCTTTATTACAAAAGGAAATAAATTGAGCGCCATTACAAGACAAGAAATCAATTCACACCCTCGAGGGAAGTCGTGATCGATTATCACTTATAATGTGACAGATCAACAAAATCTGAAATAAAGGAGGGTTACAGTTAGTTAGCAACTACTTGGAGTTTGTCAGTACACGAAATGAGTCACGCTGTAAGCCAAGCACAATGTGCTGCGTCATCTCGCTGTTCAACTTTATTGCTGCGTTGAGTTGCGGCTGATGTGGTCGAGTGAAATTAACGGTATTGATCTCAAAAGCACCATTAGTAACGTCTAAATGAAGCTCCACTTTTTGCAACGAAATTACAGTGTTAGATAGTGAATCCGAAACGATCCCATGAAGAGTTTCATTTAGACTGACAAAATTTAGAGCGAGATCTGTTTCGTTCTCGCTATCATGGAGAAACCTCAGAACGCAGCAAAGGAGCTCACACATTGGTATTAACATTTTGACCGCAATTGGTTAAACTGAAGTTCAATTTTCAACTCAAATTTGAAGTCAATTGAAATAAGCGATTTTGAAAATCGTAAACTTTATCTGAATCATGCTTTAATTTAACTTTAATTGAGTATTAATGAAAATTGAATTTGTGACTACTGATCGATGAGCAGTTTTTTGAAAATCCCTTCCTTGGCCACCGGTGGCGCACGAAGTGGTCAAATTGTTAATATTATATATATGAAAAATTTATGAAGCCCTTGACTGCAATTCGGCGCTCGTGCGCGTTATATAAGTGTAATTTACACGATGAAAATTTTCTGCTAAATCAACTCAAGTAGGCTCTGTTACTTCTATAATAGGAAACATGCAATAGGTTTTAGAGAAAGTATCTGATTTTTTCTTAATACTTGACCCGTAACATACGGCTCTGCAGTAAGTTTTCTGTTTGTGATAAAGTAGTGAAAGTACACTACATGATTGTGCAAAGAAATTTTTGCTAATTTTTTTTCTTAAGCTTCTCCAGAGAGTCATGCGAATTGAGGAAAAATTTTAAAACTTGGGCCCTACATCTAGTCTAGCTAAACAGTCCAGTATCGCAATTATGTTGTGTTTTTTTGAATACTTCATTCAAGAAGGATAACTTCATCAGATTTTTTAATAGAAATTTCAAGCGCAAATGGCATTCTGTCGTATATTGAATTTATGAATACAGAGGAGCCCAAAAGTTACTTTGCCCCTTTAAATATTTCTTGAGTGAAATGTTTTAAAGATACAAATTCCTAATTAGATCTTAATGAAAGAGGAATATTAGCTTTTTATTTAGGAATCAGAATGGCCATTATTACACACGAATTCAATATATATAACTATGATTTTGAAACCCCTAAAAATAGCTTCTCACACGATGGAATAGGGTGCAACAATTATGGAATGTTATTTATAAAAGAATAGACTTGATTTGGATCCATTGGATGGAAAATGGAATGGAGGGAAAAGTGGTTCCAGCAATATGAGGGCCACGTCTCACACAGCGAGAGACACCATGACATGGCTAAGGACCGCATTTCCAGGTCGACTAATTTCAGGCTTTGGTGACATTCGCTGACCCCCTCAATCGCCGGATTTAAGCCCTACAGATTTTTTATTTGGGGATAGTTAAGCGATAAAGTAAACTGAAACAGGATGTAAACCAAGAAATTCATAACATTTCACAAGATATTCTGAGAAGTGTGATGCAATAGCACTGCAAAGAGTTCGTTTGTGCTTAGATGATAAGGGAGACCATTTCATTTTCAAGTAAAACCTCCCAGCATTCCTCTTTTTTTGCATTTGACAAGAACTTTGTGTCTTTTATATTTTTTGCATCATAAATGTTGAAAATGATGAGGTATCTCTTGGGTAATTAATCAATTAATTCTTCACTATTTGAAAGAGTGAAAAACTTTTTTAATGAAAATTGTAAATATTTTCAAACATTATGAAAACACTGATAAATCATCAACAATTTCAATCGAATTACTCTTTATACTGGTGAGTAATATTATCAGTTATTCAATATTAGACATTTTCTCCTCAAAACCATTACTCATCAAAACCCTGAATACACACATATAACTACAATAGTTTTCAAAACAAAAAATGTTGAATGATATTTTGTCATAAATATTCTTATTCATAAGTTATACCATAAACGTCTTCACACTGACTATGCTAAGTCGAGTGTTGGGTATAAGCATGCAATATCATTAATGAGATTGTTTACTTCAGAGGTTTTTCAAAATATTGATAGCGGGTAATTTTTTAAACTTGTTTTTATTGCTGTATGAAAGGCTGTGTTGGCTTTTGAGCAGTTTCGATGGCACGGGACATCTGGAGGAAGCCGCGCATAGACCACTTAACTCGTTCCTCTCAACGTATTTTACTTTATTCTTCAAGTGACAATCAACAGATGTGACTCAAGAAAATCGTTAACTGTCTGGTATCCTAGCTTGCGTCAAAGGCTAAATTTGGCTATTAAATTGCTCATGAATCATTCCAACGTCATTTTGTTTCATTTTATTGGATCTTTTGATTCCTTTATTGCCAGTCACTTTTCGTGCATTGCTGGTTAATTTCAATACTTGATGGTTTCATTTTAGTTCTCTCCCTCATCATTGACCTAACAAAGTACACTAGCAGTTAATTTAGCAGAAAAGGTAGGCAACGGAAGTGACTGGACCACTACTACAGTATATAGAAGGTTTACTGTTTTGCAGGTACAACACTTTCTAGAATTTTTTATTTTTATACTAAAATGGAGATCAGCACAGCGCAGTGTAGTGGCTAAATCAAAGCTTTTTTATACCTTTTCTTCATTCACGCGTTCAATTATTATTCTACATTATTTCAGCATGTGCACATAAGGGAAATCTTGTGGTTTTGGTAAATTTGAAAACTCAACTGCGATCTGGAAGCAGGTACATCAGATTGTACAACTTATTATCATTTATTATTTATTACTGTTATCAGTCGCCACTTGCAAGATGTATCATATTCTTCCACACACTATTAGTAAGATGTTTAAAAAGGGTATTCACAGCCAATGTAAAGTCTCTGAAGTGAGCAGTACCAATATTGAAATTGCATGTCTGTACTTAATACTTCGGCCTTTCAGTAACGGTAAATTTCGCTGTGGCACTATTGTTAAATAATAATGCTCTGTGACAGTAAATTCTTTACCGTTACTTCATGAATAATTCTCTAATTAATATTCAGGAACTAATTAGAAATGATGTTGACAAAAATACGAACATTATGGGGAGTAGTAGCTATATTTCTAATCTGTTCGTCGTATAGTAGACCTAAACAATGAGACTACTGATGTACCCCTGGTAAAAACACTCTGTTCAAGTGTTAAAGACGGTAGGTTAGTCTATTGCTTGCACAGTAGCTCAACACTGCACTCCTGTGGTAAAATGTGAATTTTCAGATCTCTTCACTGCCAAAGTACGTGGTGAGAGTGTCAAAATGAGCCACGATTTTGAGCCTCATGCAGGTTAACGAAATTGTCCGCTCTAAAATAATTCATGTTTACGTTTAATTTACGTTTTTATCACAAAAATATATCTCACTCATTCTATTTTTTAAATTAACGAGTAATCGATAATGCCTCATTCAAGTGCTGATTTTATTTTACGACACTGTACGGTATATAATGCAAGAAAACACGCGCAATCGTTGGGGCAAAGTGACGAAATTAATTTTTTCATCGGCATTAGTTTCTTGTGTTATCTCACTGTCTGAACAGACACTACCTTCGTTTTATCCATTCTCTATGACCATTCTCTATGTTTGTTTCTATGACCTAGGCTGTCAATTGTGGTCTCACTAAAATAGAAAACCGTTTTCTTCAAATCTTTCTAATGCTAACACAATCATAGTTGATAAAAAAAACAATTAGAACCAAAGGCATCAATGTCGCCCACAGCGAATGAAAGATGCACCGATGTCGATAAAATGGAATACGTTTTATTTATTATTTTGTAGTGGGAATGTATAACTTCCTTAAATCACACGTATAGAGATGGTCCGACTGAAGGAACCGATTTTTTAAAATTCCTTGGCACCATTAAATTCCTTAAAACTATCAAAACCTATAGGAATCCTCAATAGAGTTAGAAGCATATTCCTTGAAGGAGCTTTAAAAATGTTTATCAAACAAATATTTCGCCACATTTACAATACAGAATAGAGGCATGGCATAGAACTAATGAAAATACCATCCATGTACCTCTAACTTTTTTACGTGATGTAATTAAACCAATCTTCTTTCGAATAGGAACACGATGTTCCCAAGAACGATTTTCTTCAAACTTTGGAAATATTCAAGCTTTTAGTCTGAAGGTTATAGCGAAGACAATAGATTTAAAATACATCTCTATTAAAATTAGAACGTTTCGATCATCTAGATCATCATCAGCTAAAGTCTGAAATAAAGTCCATTCCTTACTTCGGTGTTCAGTCTGAGAGGTTGAAAGAACAATTGCTCTCATTAGTTGTGAAATACTTTCCCTGTGTCGACCTTCAAGTTATTTTGGTTAATAATTTTAAAATAGGATCATTTTTTCATTTTAAAGATAGACTACCCATTTCAATGCTTTCCTCTGTTGTATACAAGTACTGTTGCCCACTGTGTGGGTCTGTGTATGTCGGTTCGACATCTCGATTGCTTTCTACGAGGGTATTTGAACATAGTGGTAGGAGTTTTAGGACTGGTATTCCATTAAGTAGGCCGTCCCATTCAGCTATTAGAATCCATGCTGAAAAATGCAATGCAACAATCTCACTTGAAAATTTTTCAATATTAGGTTCTGCAGGTTCGTGTTTAAATTTACGCATTCTTGAATCCCTCTTTATTAGCAAATTGAAACCCAACCTTAAGGGGACCATTTCCAAAAAACTGAAACTTTTTTCTATTGGACTTACGTCTATGACAATTTGCAGACTACTAGATCTCTAAGTTTGTAGCAACTTTTCATAAACAAAATTTTTTCATTAGGGCATAGAAAATTAATTATTATTTATAATAAAAAAAATATATATGTAACATTTGTTTCAAAACCTCCGAAGTTTACAAAGCTAGAGAAATGCGGTTTGTTGCATTTGAAAGTAAAATGTGTGCTCTAAAAATTGGCTCGAATTGATTTTTGATTAAATTTTTTCCGAATTTATAAATAAAAAATTTGAAAAAGTCGGGTAAAAGTTATATTTTTAGGGTAATAAAGTCTACAGAAATTTTTACGTAAAATTTTTGGAAAATCCAATCTGGCCAATTTATAGAGCATACATTTTACTTTCAAATGCAACAAACCGCATTGCTCTAGCTTTGTAAACTTCGGAGATTTTGAAACAAACGTCTTGAAAACTTATTTGATTTATAAAACTGAAAACAAAAGCCTCAAAAGAGCTAAAGTGATGATTTTAGTATCATTGGATGCGGAAAATTAAGGGCTTTTTAAAAATTCAAATAGTTATTCGAAATTCATTTTTGTTTTATAGTTATGACGTCATAAATTTGAATTAAAAAAAAACTGGCTCTCTAATTTTATCATTTTTTCAATATAAAATGGACATTTAAGAAAAAACATTTAATTTTTTAGAATGTCCACGTTATTCTGCATCCAATGATACCAAAATCATTACTGTAGCTCAAAAACTGTCAGAGAAGAAGCATTTAGAAAACTCCCCCAAAAAATGACGTTTTCAATGATTTCCCATTTTCTTTCCATGAAAATCGCATTTTGTCACGACAGATGAATGATTCTAAATTGCATTTCCTATCAGTACACCAAATTTCATTACTGAGGTTCAATAATAAAAAAAACGGTCCGTAAGGGGGATCTACTCCTTTAAAACATCAGGTTTTTACCCCCAGTAGGGTGGAAATGGTTCATGGACTACTCTAATATACTTTCACCTAGATAAATAACGTATTTCTCATAAAAATATACAAATGAAAAATACGAATGAAAAATCCGCCTCCCCTTTCGGAGGGGGGGAGGGGGGGGCAGTGAAAAGTCGTAGCAGACCTTTCTAAAGAACTGTTATATACTCTCAATTCAATTAGATAAAGATTCACAATTGAAATTTACACATTATTACACCAAGAAAGCCGTACAAGTGCATCTGAATCGCCTGGACTTCAATTTATCCCTAACTACCTC
>JACJUY010009200.1:7231-19263 GCA_014220935.1 Platorchestia sp. MABIK | reverse complement strand
GGGTTGGAACTTGAAAATGTTCCTGATATTTTTACCGATGTTCGGGAACATGTCTAAGACTCTTGTAATTTTATTTTATTTTTTATTTGTGTACATATTATTACATCACTTACTGAATAGTTTTTATTGCCGGTCTAAATTTGTCATTTCTTATATTTCAGACTTTAGCTGATGATGATCTAGAAGATCGAAACGTTCTAATTTTAATTGAGATGTATTTTAAATCTATTGTCTTCGCTATAACCTTCATTTTAAAGCTTTGCCGTGTTGTGCAACCTAATCTAATTAGCTTTTAATCTCTGTTAGCATTCCATAAAGAATTTAATGAATAAAATTTTGACTAATGAAGGTGGAAAAAGATTTTAAGTAAATAATTTGTACAAACTAACAATCACTAACATGCAACAAGAAAAATAAATTAATTTACCCTTCCTTTCTATTCAAGAACACGATTTCAACACATCTTCGAGTTCGTTAGACCCAAAACTTGAAATTTGATCTCCAGTGATTTTCATGCGAAAATATCAGACGAAGCATTCATATCGAATCTTGAATTTAAATTTTTTTTATCAAGCTCTTGGTGACTGGTTAATTAGAGATTACATTTTATACTGAATGATTAAAATCCCAAGAAAATATATTTTGAGATATGATTGATTCTGTCTGTTCAAGAATGTGCAGCTCTCATTTGGCTCTTTAAAATAATATGATTAATTAGGCATCGAATTCTTGATCAATCCATCATTTGATCAGCCTGGCGTAGAACTTGGTTGCGTGCACTAGGCTAAACATAGCTTTATGACTAAGCGTTGTGATGGGATGACCTAGAAGTCGCTGAACTTATTCAGCCACACATGAGTATCTACTTCTATTCAAATGAATCTATTGGAATAGTGTTAGGTTTTAATTTTCAGATAAGTCCAGCGTGGTGAATAAATTGTTTGAGATTGCTTAAAAATTATGGTCTTTGATATCCACACCAGGAAATCAGCTGAGCGTTTTCTTAATCATAGTAGTCATTACCTTTCTTATATGCTTACTTCACCGCGAAAGATCCTCGAATACTTTTGTCCAGTTATGTGGTGTAGCATATAACTTTCAACACTTATGTGAGCTGTTAACTGAAGAACCTGATGACTAGCAAACATTTGGGTTCCAAGCAGGCAGAATGTAGACACGTGCAGCGTATCTTAGCGGGCTAAGATGTTAATAACTACGGAGATTGCAAGATGACGTACAACTAGGCATGTAGACTGCTCCCAGATATTTTGTAATGCCTTAGGTCTGGATTTCTCGTCCAAAATGCACTGGCAGCATCGAGCAACATATATACCTTAGGACAAATTATTTTAATCCTCTCATCAAAATATTTAGCAGTTCATGGGATAAATTTTCTGTCTTTTCAACAGTAGGTATAACAATAAATGTTCCTTACCGCGTGCGCTTTACACGTAATGCAATATATGTGTGACTGATTTTTGTTCGCGTCTTTCTAGGTAGACAAGTACCTGAGCGTGTCGAAGCGTCTGGAGCTGTCACAGTCCCTGAATTTGACGGAGACGCAAATCAAGACCTGGTTCCAAAACCGTAGGACGAAATGGAAGAAGCAGATGGCAGCGCGCATGCGTCTCGCGCACAGGCAAGGCCTGCTTCCCGCACAGCTGTACCCGGCGCTGCCTGCGCTCTCACCTCACATGTTCCCTCCGTTCTACCCGGCCGTCGCCAGCACGCCCGCCATGGACGGGCTCGGAGACCTCAATTCTCTCAGTACGGGCCTAACTAGCAGCCTGTCTGGCATGACCAGCCAAGGGGTCACCAACCTCAACGATCTCACCACGAGCACTTTTATGAGCTTACCTCGATCTCCTCACTCAAGTATATCCGCTCACCCTTTAGTTCCTTCAAACTCCCTCAACTTTTCATCGAGCAGTACAAGTTCCATGTGAAGAACATTTAACTGAGATTGGGGGTAGTAGAATTGTAGAAAGAACGTGAATTGCAGAACATGTAAAAATTTTTTTTTTGTAAATTTGTATTTACAATACGAGAATTGAGAACATCTGTTTAGTTTCGTGACTCTAAGAATGAATATGAAGAAAAACTGAAGTTTCTGTGGACGGTTTTCTTCGATGATTTCATTTCGAATTGAAAACAAAGTGGGCAGTTACCTAAGCTGTGCAATAAATATCATCGTGCAATAAATATCTAGTTCTTAAATATCATTTCTTTAACGACATGCAAATGAAATTCATTAACGGGAATTTTTCATCTTTGCAAAATAGTATTTGAAGTGAGGACGGAAAAGCGAAATAAAAACCGAAAGCGCTTGTTTGTTCATCAGCAAATTTTTATAATGGTAAATACATCACAGATTCTGATTAATATTCAGATTGTTTGAAATAGGAACACTTCAATCTGATAACACCATCAGTCAAAAAGAAAATCTTTAATACACAGGGCAGTGAAATTTTTTTTCCTAAGCTTTCACGAAAATGATTCATAAAGTGAATTACATGACGGCCATAGTTGACGAAATTATGTTATCACATTGGTATTTCTATCGAATATCTTAAAATTCAATCATCATTCTCTCGTAATTAATGGAGAGAGCAGAACATGTATCCTGTTATTATCACTTAATTGAGAGAGCAGAACATGTAGCCTGTTATTATCACTTAATTGAGAGAGCAGAACATGTAGCCTGTTATTATCACTTAATTGAGAGAGCAGAACATGTGGCCTGCTATTATCACTTAATTGAGAGAGCAGAACATGTGACATGCTATTATCACCTAATTGAGAGAGCAGAACATGTAGCCTGTTATTATCACTCAATTGAGAGAGCAGAACATGTGGCCTGCTATTATCACTCAATTGAGTGAGCAGAACATGTGGCATGCTATTATCACTTAGTTGAGAGAGCAGAACATGTAGCCTGTTATTATCACTCAATTGAGAGAGCAGAACATGTAGCCTGTTATTATCACTCAATTGAGAGAGCAGAACATGTGGCCTGCTATTATCACTCAATTGAGAGAGCAGAACATGTGGCCTGCTATTATCACTCAATTGAGAGAGCAGAACATGTGGCCTGCTATTATCACTCAATTGAGAGAGCAGAACATGTGGCCTGCTATTATCACTTAATTGAGAGAGCAGAATATGTAGCATGCAATTATCACTTAATTCACTACACCCTGGCAAGTGTGCGGGCTTGTTGTAGTTTTCAAAAACCCTGTGGAGTTCCAATGAAGTTTTGAAGAAAAATATTAAGTAGGTGTGCTGGAAGTCTGCATACAAATATATATGCTTCTTATTATTTTTTCATATATCATTATTTCAAACACACACATATGTATAGTCATATCTCAGCGAAACTGTTGGTAATACGACCAATACTAGTTACACTTATACACTCAGAGCCTGGATTAAGACGGATGAAAGTATTGAGACCAGGTCTCTCTAACTAAAAATATCTGTTCGCCCCCAAAACGAGTCTTGTTTTCAATTTGAACATTGCCGTGATATGTGAAAAAAATGTTCACGAGTTGATTATTGTTTACTTTGTTTAGTTCAGAACTTATTGTTTAAATGCAATTAACTTTCAAATAGCCTGAATTAATGTTCCTGTACTTCAAAAGAGACAGCAAAAGTTACAACAAAATGTCATGAAATTTGACGATATAGTTGATGTTCATATCGATTGTTGCAGTTGGGTTTTACAACCCGATAGCACAGCTTATAATGTTCTAATCTAAATTTCAAAGCCTCTCCACAAATATACAAGTTTTTGGTGTTCAGTTTGACTCGCAAAAATGCACGGAAAAGTAAATAGGGATAACTGATAAATTAGTCGAAACAAGTTATTTTGTAATCGATACGTGAAATAAAAAACCATGCAGTTTTGATGTCTGCGCAACATTTACGAATGCGATATCTATTTTGGTTTGAGAATACAGGCAAAGTTCGGACGATCCAGTACAACACGATTGGTGATTCTTTTAATGTAGCTTACAGAATTTACTCATAATTTTGCCCTCGCAATTCAATTAGCAGTGATCATCGTGAAGATCTAATCCAAGCCGGGAGTACATGAAGTCGCTTTTTCAAGTAATTCCTTTTTATAATCGTAAATATCGATGAATGTTCCACTTCTGTTTTAGCGTTTCGAAGTTATTCATAAGAAGGCTTTGAACGCTGTGGTTGTATAAACTCTAGATTTTACTCAGAGTAAGCATATATCATGCAAATGGGAGAAACATCTATTTCTTCACTCTGGCTCTTTCTCTGCGTCCATGGAACATTGGGAGAGTCACTCCAATTTACTAGCAATAGCCTGAAAATCTACCATCAAGTCTGTAGGAGTCAAACTGTTGGATTGCAAACACAAGTCCACACCTCGTGAAGCCAGGCTGCAGTGAGACAACTAATGTGTATTTCAGTTCTTTACAATTGAATATCATAATCAAATCTTTCGTTTGATGTTAAAGATGCTGTTGCACTTCTGGGGCTAAGACAGAACTGAGCAAAATAGACGCTAATTAACTGCGCACTCACAACATGTCATCGGCCTTAAACTAACAATTACTTTTAGAGCAGCTCCATGAAACGCCTACACTGAGTAACGCCGGCTAGACATACTGGGGGTCTCCCAACTGAGATGATGCTGCAAAATAAGTGTGTGTGGTTGTGCACGCCTAACTGCACGTTCTGTCACCCAGGGTGCGTATTATTTGTAAAATAAAAAAGATGTTTATGTTGTCTTAGAAGAAAAATATATTCTACCACAGAAATATGGTTAAGTTACTTACTAATAAATGAAGCGAAAAGTAATTTGTTTTAATTTTATACCTTTGCAACTGGCTGCTGAACTGGATGTCAACCGAGGGAGTAATACTAATGCAACTTGAAAACGATGTAAGAAAAGGCTAATGTTTTCAATTAACATCTTTGTAATAAAATCATAATTTGATTACTGAAGGTGAGCCAGGAAATATGTACGCTTAGGTTCCTATTCTGGCTAATCATTTGCAGCCAACTGAGAGGTTCGTTGAGACAAGTTGAAACACAATAATCAAGAATGTTCGACACTTCAGACAACAAAACTAAGACTTTACATAGTAAATATAATTTGCCATAAACTTCCCTAAAATTACCCTGGGTGTGTATATTTATTTGTTTAGTGTCCGCTCCTTAAGGATGCTTAATGGCCGTATCAGTGACATGAGTTTCACCAGTGCACAAGTAAAAGAAAATTTTCATCGCGGGGGCTATCAGGATGGATATATTTGTCTGTCATCTACATCTGGAGGATTTATATAAGGAAAATATCGAGTCCCGTTTTTTTGACGGGCCGTGTACATTAGTAAATTAATAAATGCTTTGTTCCGTTTCTACGTGTGAAGGAAAATTTGCCTACTCTGCGACATTAAATGGCTGCTTATTATATCCGTCCGAAACATCATCACCTTTTCCAAGCGTCCTAGAAATGACTGGAGAGCAACTGTATGCCTCACGCTGCACAAAACAACAGGAAACTGAAGAAGAGAACATGTATGTTTTCATTCTCGCTTAGTTGCTTACATTTAACTTAATACATTTGCTTTTCAATCGCTAATCTTTTCATCAAGTGAGCCATGTACAGCTATACAATTCGGCTTCAATTTGAACCAGGCAGTTTTACCTTTGTAGAAAGATAAAAATCTCAGTACACTGAGATATTCGGCCAACTAAAAGCGCACTGCAATGAAATACTCTGTATGGGCATAACTTGCGATGCGTGACTCATTACAAGTAAGGGTGTTAGTGAAGATCTAATTTGAGAGCCCCGCTTCTTTGAAAATTTTAATCCTCAACATTTGAAAAACCCGATGCAATGATAGAAAAAGAAAATACTCGCATTTAAAACACAATTCAAAAATTACTTAGAGCTGGAGAATGTGAAACTAGTATACTATTCACTGAAATAGTATAATAGTGTCAGTTTTTTTAAGACCTAGATAGTGTCAAGAAATTTTAAACCACTTTTTAAAAATTAGATTAGATGTTAGTTTAAGTTTCTCTAATCCCGGCAAAAGAGTTTCAAGAAGAAAAAAGAGGAAGGCACCATTTGTGTGTACTTGAGGGAATGCAGAATCTATGCACAAGGTGAATAGAAACAATTAGTGGAAAAATAGTTTATGAAAAAAGATAAAAGTTGAAGAAGAAAGTAGTAGGTGCTGAAGAACAGGACAGCAGTAAACCGAAAAAAATGATCAGTAACAAAAAAAACTTTTCTATTTCAACAAAAGAAAAGCCTACATAACCTTTAGCTCGAACCTCACATATTTCTTCTGGGAGTACTAATTCCCGTAAATACAATAGTTATATCTCCTGAGAGGATACATTTTAAGAAGGTTTTATATCATGTATATATAATTTGCACTATATATATAGTGCAATTAAGCGTACAAATAATGCAATACAGTGTGGTTGCTAACAAATTATACCTTCAAAATTTCCAATAACTTTTGAAATACATGAATTGGGAGACTATAACATAGAACACCCGAAAGGACAGAATTCAATGTTTTCTTCCATAACGGGTATACCCTCCAAATAAGCAGGAGAGAAGATTATTGCAATCAGCAAACATGGCACAACTGACTTTTCAACAACGCAAGTTCATCACCAAAGAAATGACGAAAATTGGGCCATCGTCAACTCAGAGAAAATTCTTCCTGGAATACCGATTCAAACCTAACAAAATTACGATTCAGAGGAACTTGAAGAAGTCGCAATCGCAGTTTATTGTGAGAAACATTAAAAAAGGAAGATCTGGAAGAAAAGTTTCTGAATGCACAGCAGAAAATGATCATTTTGAATTATAATCACATCGGGCATTTTCAATCGTAGGTCCAGCAATGTGAATAAAAACGAAAAGTTAACTCATCTTCTTTCCAATAATACCAGTTTTATTTTCCTATCCTGTCTGTGAATAATGTTAAAACGACCCTATAAGGTAAACATTTTTAGCAACCACTCTGTTTATACATATATATATATATATATATGTACACGCACACAATTACAGAAACGAAGCAAAGAAGACATGGAAAGTATTCGAGAGATCAGTTAACGGCATGGACAACTTATTATATGCAAGAACGCCAACGCAAGAAAAATAGGAATGAAATGAGGGATAAACATTTCTGAGTTTATAATAGTTCATTTACTTTGTTGTAGAACTAATTATTTCTACGTTTTTTACTTCGACGTAGCACGAATAAATTTTCCTGTATTTCGGAGAAATTGTTAGAAATAGCTACAAAAAAATATAAAATAAAGAAACACAAAATTTGGAAAAAGTATGGCGACGAATTTATGAATTGAAATATTAGGTGACTGTGACCAGGATTTCTTAACAACCCGTCGTTAAATGTTTTCTGGGTCAAACCAACACACCGATGAGTAAACTATAAAGAAATTATTGAAGCTTTAAATGAAGAGGAACGCATTTTAATAGTTGGGCAGATTTTAGATGCGAATCCTATCCTATCCTATATTTAGATCCTCTTCATTGCCTAACTTCTAAAATCACTTAAGGAGAAATTTCTAGGAAAAATCAAAGTGAAAGTATACCAGCTCTATTAAGTTTTGTCAATCATAGGAAAAAGTATAAAGGAATAAAATTTGGATATTTTCGCATTGAAATACTTCGGTTAAATGGCGCGAGTGAAGTAAGAGAGAAGAAATACATGAAGATAGTGTCGTTGGAGTAAAACTTGAGTATGTGAGTATGAGATAGTTAGTTTAAAATACAGTTTCATTCTAAGCCCTTCACTTGAAACTTTGATTACTTTGACAAAAGGTAAATAATAGTAATAATAAAATAAATGGAGAAGAAGTACTTTAAAAACATTTACTTTAAATGTTTCGAGCCTTAGCTTATTCTCAACAAAAAGTCTGCAAATAAAATAACAGACATGTTAGTACACTCAAGAGAACAGAATCGCAGAATATAAGCCCGAAAAAACAAACAAACCAACAAAAAATATAATAAAAATAATTTATCGGTTGACTGTTTTAAGAGAGGATGCACTCTGCATTTCGTTGAGAGAAGGTTTGACTTTATGAATAAATAATGACTCTAAAATAAGTAGGTCTAAGTTGCCGCTACAAGTATCTAATATTTTAAATTTGCTAGTGCCAATAATCTGTTCACAGGAACCATCACTACAATGTTGTCTTATACCAGAATGAGCAGAAGTACTAAGCAAGAGACCTGTACGATGACGTCTACCTGCATGTTCAGCAACCCTGACGTAAAGTGGGTGGAACCCAAATACTGCGATGCGCAGCGCGCACAACTAAAATTATGGACGAGGGAAGATCGCATTCTGGTCGGGAGCACATCTTTAAATCAAAAAAATGATCCAATGGTACGTTTGTTAACTAAAATAATACAAAAGGAAATTTCCGGGAAAAATTTAGTCAAAAACATTAAAATGTCTTTTATTAACTTTTCCGATTGACATCCAAAATATGGCAAAACGCAGTAACCATAGTTTAGAGCTTGAACATGAGATTTCGGAATAAATTTACTGTTTAGGAACTTATTAATTGCACGAAAAAAATTGAATGCGGATAACCATTGGTTGTAAAATAAGACTGCAAAAAAAATAAATTCTCTATGAATGTCAGTGTAGTTTGAACAAATACTATAGGCGAGAGTTATAAGGGTTGAGATGCTATTAAGTTTAAATCTCTTGCAACATAAACTAAAGTAACTTTAAACCTAATCAGGAGAATGTTGGTTTTCTGTAGACTGAGGTTATAAATTTATTACCAGATCGGTGAACATTGATATCAAGATAATTTAATTGATTATTTTTTCCAGATCTAGAGTGAATTTTATATCAGGATGGCTGGAATTGAAATATTGAAGGAAGGAATGGGCATCAAATTTATTTTTGAAAAAGACAAAAGTATCGTCAATATAGCGCCTATAGAAAACTGGTTTGAATGAAGTCGGACACTGATCTAACCATTTTTGGCGAAAGTAGGGTAGATAGAGATGGAATTTATTACACATAGTTCTAAAAGAGACCTCAAATAATTTTTTGTTAAACCTATAACTGAAGAGGACGGAACAGAAAACAGAGAATTTATGCAAATATCAATGGTTTCGTCAATAGGTACATTGGTAAAAAGATTCTCAACGTCAAGGGAAGCCATAAAATACTTATCAGCATCAGGTTGATTTGATATAGTTTGTACAAAGTCATGAGAATTTTGAACGGTGAAATCATTAAGAGTTAAATGGCTAAGCAACGGAACCAGAAATTTGGAAACATTATAGGTAGTACAATCATAAGCTGCGAAAATTTGTCTGAATGGTAACGTAGTCGCAAAGTTAGGTTTATGAATTTTTGGTAGTCCATAGAGAATGTCCTGGGCCTGTCCCGGAAAAAAATTAGTTTCTGATAAATTTCAATTGGCCATAAAGTTAAATGTTAGAGTTTAAGTAGAAAGTTATTTACCTTATCTTCAATTTTCAAAGAGTATTTTTGCATTGGCTTAGATAAAGAATTTACTTTTTTGCAGTCTGATTTTACAACCAATGGTTATCCGCGTTCAGTTATTTTTCGTGCAATTAAAAAGTTCCTGAATAGTGAGTTTATTCCGAAATCTCGTGTTCAATCTCTAAACTATATAGTTACTGTGTTTTGCCATTTTTTGGATATCAATCGGAAAAGTTAAGAAAAGACCTTATAATGCTTTTGACTAAATTTTTCCCGGAAATTTTCTATCGTATTATTTTAGTTAACAAACGTACCATTGGATCATTTTTTAGATATGAAGATTTGCTTCCTACCGGCATGCGATCTTCCTTCGTCTACAATTTTAGTTGTGCGCGTTGCTCATCACAGTATGTGGGTTCTACCCACCGAGTACTTTACGTCAGGGTTGCAGAACATGAAAATAGAAGTCATCGTACAGGTCGCTTGCTTACTGCTCCTACTCATTCTAGTATAAGACAACATTGTAGTAATGGTTCCTGTGAACAGATTATTGACACGAGCAAATTTAAAATATTAGATACTTGGACCGCCAACTTAGACCTACGTATTTTATAGTCATTATTTGTTCATAAACTCAAACCTTCTCTCAACGAAATGCAGAGTGCCTACCCTCTGAAAATAGTCGACCAATAAATTATTTGTTTTTTTTTGTTTGTTCGTTTTTTCGTGCTTATATTCTGCAATTCTGTAACCTTGAGTGTACGCACATGTCAGTTATTTTATTTGTATACTTTTTGTTGAGAATGAGCTAAGGATGGCTCGAAACGTTCAAAGTAAATGTTTTAAAGTACTTCTTCTCCATTTCTTTTATTGTAAATTTGCTTCGCAAAAAATGTTTTCCTTTGTAGATAACATTTATTTTCATTTTAGAAAGTAAAATATCCCCAATCTATGGATATAAATTTAAGATCTTGTTTTAAATTTTCAAGGTAACGCAAAATTTTCATTAAGAAAATTTTTTTCGAAAGTCACTGGGAAGAGTCACGATGCACATTCTACCTGCATGACATTCGTGGTTTCTATTTTCATTCTAAGGATTGGGCGCTAATACCATGCAGCATCAGGTGACGCGCCGTACTCTAAAAAAGTAAAAGTATTCTAAGGATGTCCTGAAAGATTGGCACACGGCCTTCTTTCGTTTGAGCTGCGTTCTGTTAAGTTAATGCCTCCTATGCCTGCATTGTCTCCAACTCCAGTCACTGATGCTTGACCCGCAATTATTGATCTCTAAACTGATATGCTCATGTTTATCAAGGTTTCATTTATTTTATAAAACAATAAAGCGCCTGCGTTTTACTTAATTGGTCCAGAATTCAGATCTATGTTATTTTTTTCTGTGTTCTTGCACCCGATAACAATGTGAAATTGTCTCTCTAAACTCGTTTTCTCTTCTTCATCAAGGAAAGATTTCATTTTTGATCAAGCAGTCGTATTTCTCTGATTTTACTATCTTGCTAAAATTTTAAGTCAATATTTACTTGGAATGCCTATACTTATTTTAGCTGACTTTGTCCACTTCCTACTATTCACACCGCGAAAACCTCATACTTAGCCTGCGAAGTGCAGTTGATAATGAAATCATTTAATTAGGTTCGTATGTAGTTTATATGTAGAAATTTTGTATATATGTGTTACTCATAAGTAATATCAATCTCTCACCATGTCTTTTTTTTATCGTATGTGGTTAAAGACTACAATGAGCAACATAGCCGTCAGCTCAATGTAGCAGGATGAAGTTCGTTTTTATGCATATAAAATTTTTTTCTGTACACAATAATATTTACCATCCGTACGATGAACAAGCTCTGAAATTCATTTTGTGTGTACATCCGTTTACATGTTTCTATACATCCGTTTACATGTACACTATTTGAAACAATCCGTTTACATGTACACTATTTGACTATTTGTCAAATTTGACACATGTACACTATTTACATCCGTTTACATGTACAATATTTGAAACAATAGCAGGAAAAGAAGCAGAACACAAGGAAATTCTCGAAGAACAGAAAAAAACTATAGATAGCCTAGCCTCCCGTCTCGACCAGTTGGAAAGAAAGGATCAGCGCCGAGAGATAGAAGACAAAAAATGCACTCTCTTCATTTCTGGAAGGAAACTACCGCAATCTAACACAAGCGAAATCTGTTCAGAAACAGTCTGCCAGCTCCTGAAGGAGAAAATCAACGTTGACCTCTGCAACAGTGACATCACGTCAGCTACCAGAATGGGTAGAAAACCAGTAACTGGGAATATAGATCGAAGAAACATTGCATTTGAATAAAAACATTATAACAAGAAACGTGAAATTCTGACCGCCTGCCGAGAAAAGAAACCAAATTTCTTCATCAATGAATACCTGATACCTTCACGAGCTAACGCCATGTACATTCTGAGAATAGCCAAAAGGAAATTCCCGGAGAAAATTGGAATCCCGAGAACACAGGACGGAAACATCTTCGTATCTC
>JACJUY010009199.1:5419-34230 GCA_014220935.1 Platorchestia sp. MABIK | reverse complement strand
TCCATAACGAGAACTCGGTCTCCTTGTTAATGCAAATTAATGAGGGGTAGGACCGAACATTATCTCGTGACATTTGCAACATATATGAATCATTTTGCTAGAAATAAAAACTATTTTCCTATTATACCTGCACTATCAACTTTTGTAGTGCTCTTTTGAACATGATTTTTACGCTATTTCGACCACTTTTTTAGGACTACAAATCCAGGCTCTAGTCATGAGTCTGGAAATTTGCTAGAAAGTAGCACCCAGTAAAACTCAAATGAAAATGATGATGATTCCCAAATGCAAATTCTTTCTTGCAATTACTTTGTTGCATACTTCTTGATTTCTTTTTCTGCAAGATCTCTTCAGAGGGATACAATAATTGTGTCAATGAGAAGTAGCGCTCCCATGGGAGGGCCCGAGCTAAGGCCTACTTAATGTGAGAACCTCAGCTAATTGTTAGGTAGGCCATCTTTATGCTAAAATAGAAAAGCTTTTATTTTATTAAACCAACTCTTTCAGCTCACTGCTATTGTTTTGTTCAGCATATACCACTCCCTTCTTTGACATTTTTCTAGTTTGAACTTTCTTCCTGACTTGCTGTTTAATTGCCATGCAAAAATGTCCTTTGTGTGAACACACCATGTCTGGAGATTCCTCATGTATGTGTCCGTTTTAAATGATCCCTCCATTATTCCCTCTCCTGAAAATACTTTTGTTGTAGTTAAGGAAGCTTAAATTACCTACTATATATAAAATAATGATAATTTTCCTGCAAGATTCTTTGAAGAAATGTAAATTTAATATTATAACTCACGTGTTACAGAGTGGCCACAAAGACTGGTTTCTTTTTTCAAATGTGAATTGATGTAACAAAAAGTTACGTATTTTCACCATATTAATATGTGTAATTGTTTGATAACCTTAAATAAAATAGAACCAATATTACAGTGTTTTGTATCAGTGCCAACAAGAATAGAGAAGAACGCTTGTGATAACGAAAGCTCTGAGTTTATAATAAAAAATTACTTGCTGTAAATATGTATCATGGCATAAAAAACACTGTAGGTATAACTCTTGCACCTTAGGGACTTAGCACTCCTACAGGGTCCGAGAGAGATGTGCAGTTGGGTCATTCTATATTGTACGAAGTTACTGTTTTACCTTTTAAAGACGGATATTGTTTATTCTTTTCTGCTGTCAATATCAGCTCGTGTCACTGTCCTAAACTCTTATCTTGTTAATTTATTTTTCAAGATTTGTAGTTCTGTGCATTGAGTCCTGCGCAACAGTACACCCTTATTTATATCATTTAGGGTATGGTTTATTGTAAATACTTTTTTGGTAGATAATTACACTAACTAATAATTAAATGCTTTAGTTTGTTTCTAAAACCCCATCAGTAATACAAAGAAATTTTTTGTGTAATTCTCTGTTTTTATTTTGCAATTGGTTCTCAAATGGAATACATTTCTGTGTTTGAACTTGTTATAAAAAATGCTGTTCAGTATCCAACCAATAAACAAGCACGATCAGTCAATTTTAAGGTCCTACCTATGTAGTTCATGCATTTTTTCAAAAAAAAAAATTTTGTAGGTCCTTGCCCTTTGATCACCCAGCAGAGGTAGGGCTATTGAAAACATATTGAAACTTTAATATATTTTGGTATGTTCTTGTTTAATGAAATCCAACATGTCCCCTGCAGGCAAATCCTTTGTATAATGTATAAAAATTTTAATGGAATATTTTTTGAAGATGACTCCTGGCAAGTTGTGCCAACACAATGGATGTCAAATGAAGGAATTTAGGTCGCTTGTTCAACTGCTGGAAACGTAATATATATATTTATATAAAGTAGATGAGCGTTGAAAGGGAACTCTCTATACTTTACTTGACATATCTGTATATCATGGGTTATACAGAGTGTTTGAAAATTCAGTGTAAATATTTTAATCACAAGTTAAGTCATCATAGCCGTACACTGTGGTGTAATTCTTTGACAAAATTCAGTTTTTTAGAGAAGTTACAGCGTTTTCAATTTTTATTCCGAAATACAATTATCACTGTAAAAATTCATTTTCAAACCGATTTTGATGAAAATTGGTCACAAATAAATCTTTCAATACTTTATGCTCACATGTCGAAATTTGAAAAACGTGGAAAATAACTGGGAAAATGACGTTCAAATACAAAATTAACTACACAAATTAATAGTCACAATTGTAAAAAAACGAAAAACCTACAATGAAAGTTTATTTCAAGACCTTTCAGATGATGTAATGCATGACAAAAAATAATCAGATTAAGTATTTATTTGCCAGGAGGAAAACTGATATAAGTTCACCAGTATTGACGCGACCCACATATAGCTCTCTCACTGCACCAGATAGGCATGGCTAGACGAACATGAGTGCTGCGGTAAGAGGGTTTTACTACGTTTGAGGAGCATGTTGGGATAAAGAAACGAATTTGAAAGCTTTAACCTATTTCATGATATTGATTATGGTACTGTGAACATGTTGAATCTTATTATTTTAACTTAAAGTCAATGAAAAACAGGTTCCCATGAACACATTCATACGTATACATGAAAGAAAAAATTGAAGTGTGATTTTTCAACACAAAATTATTCAGCTACTGAAGCTCACAGTACGCTATGTTACTTTAGTACATGATGTTTCATCATTCGGGATTAACATTCAAGTTACAACAGATATTCAAAATGATTCACAGTTTCTTCTATGCACAACCTGCACCGATTCTCCAAAGACTGCCGTACTCGTTCGAACACTCCTCTCTTTTCTGCTATGTCTCCAGCAGCCACCGCAATCCGGACAATCAACTCTTCCTCTGACTTCACGTGCGTCTCATACACGAGGCTCTTCATATGCCCCCACTAAAAAAGTCGAATGGGTTCAGATCAGGGTACCTAGAAGGCCTGTTAATTAACTGGTCCTCCATGTCCTATCCATCTTTCTGGGAACTAATGCTCTATGTGTCTCTTGCTGTACTTGAAAAATGAGGAACATTTTCAAGTAATACGGGAAGAGTCCTTTGCAAGAAAACATTGTAAGTATCCCCTATGAGTGTTGCACGGAAATTGTTTGGACCGGTCAAGTGATTCCCTACAATACCTGCCCAAACGTTTACACTGTACCGATGTTGGTGTTAGTGTTCAATGATGTTGGGGGATTATGTTCTGCCCAGTGATGCCAGTTTTGATGGGGGAAACACCTTCTCTTGAAGAATTTACTTCATCAATAAAAAGAATAGATAAAGAAAATTCCAATTGTTGCGTAGCTGATTAAGTTACCATATTGAAAAGACAAACCGAGGTTGGTAATTTGCTGGTAGCACTCTATGAACTCTTTGATATCTGTAGGGATGAAGATCGCTCGCATGCAAAACGTTCACACTTCAGCATGATCTCTGATAAACAGTGCATCAGCAACACAACGACAACTTGCATTAGGATGATCCTGAATGTACTCTAGAATCTCTTGCTTCTGTTCAAGATTTAATTTTTCTCTCGCTGTGTTAGGAGCGAAACCTTTAAAAAACAGTTTCTCGAAGCCTACTGTGAATAGCAGTGAAGGTCCTGAGATTTTTTACATATCAGTTCGGGAACTTATTTCTGTACAGAATTGCTGCTACCCTCGAGTTTCCTTGTGCTTCTCCGTAAGTCACATGAATGTCAGCCATTTCTTCATTTGTGAATCATTGCATGACTGGGTAGTTGTCAGTAGGATTTTAAAGCAATGAAACCCAGAAACGAAATGATAAGCAACCAACCGCCTAGCGGAAAAACTTAATTTGAAGCTAATTATTTGTTGCGGTCTGTAAACTTTAGAAGTTTAAATTTTATCGTGTGAAATTACCCACCCAATTTCTTCATAGAAACTTTTTGTGACATCTTCATTCACTTACAAACATTAATTTCTTTGAATATAGCGACACGATTGCAAATGCAATGAACTTTATTAGGGTTTTAAAGCCGTGATTACTCAACGAAGTGACGAAATAAGAGTATAAGTGCCTAGACATTATTTAAGCTCTGGTTTTCTAATCATTTGTTTCTAATCCACCTATTTGATACATGTAAATTTCACCATGCTTAATAACTTTAAGTAGTACAACTTGTGATTTACCCAAACATTCTCCTCAAACGTAGTAAAACCCACTTACCACAGCACTCACGTTCGTCTAGCCATGCCTATCTGGTGCGGTGACAAGGCAACATTTGGGTGCGGGTCAATACTGATGAACTTAAATCAGTTTTCCTCCTGGCAAATGTACTTAACCCTTTCGTTCCCGACGGGAACTCCAGTTCCCGCACTCTATTTTTGTTCATAGATAAAGTGCAAGCAAGAATTAGAGGTGGTGCTAACTGTCGGGCACTGTAGTACCCATCTAGGAACACAAATCACCGTGCGTCTGGCAGCTGAGACAGGTCAAGAAAATTGTTAAGGAAGTTGCGGGAAACCTGCTGTCGAATCAAGACTTCGGAAAAAACTTCTTCTCAATTTGACTTTTTGTTCAGTAAGTTTTGAATGAAGTTTCATGAAATTATGTAAAATTGTGCACAAAATATTGTTGTGCATAAATATAAAGAGAAAGTGCATTAAAACTTCATAGAACATTCACAAAGTGTCTAAAAGTGACTGGGTATTCAGGTTCCCGACAGCAGAGACGGGAACTTGAGTTCCCGTCAGAACTTTGCTACATTGCTATTTATTACATTGTTTGTAAAGGATTGTGATTCCAATAGCCAATGTTTTATTAGTCGCTATATTAGCAAATCTACTGTTATTTGTTATCTTGAATGATATTTGCTATACTGAGTTATTCATAGCTTATTTGATGATAAGAAATCCATAGTTTATGAAGAATTCAAGAGAGTGATTTCATTTATTTACTTACAAATTTCAGTTGAAATGCCTCATGACAGCCTCCTATGTAAAGTAATACGTGATAATTTTATATGTATAAAATGAGTAAAAAGGCCTATTGCAATACTTTTGTCATTTGAACACTACTTGCTAAACCTAATAAACAATTTAGCAAGAACAATTTTATCAGAAATTATTTATGTTTTTATTATCATTCTCATAAACGAGTGGTAAATATGGCCCATAAAATCAATTCATTATGTCGAGCAGTATTTTTGATCATTTTTACATTTTCTTGTGGGGATAAAGTCGGCATCATTTTTTCATTTTTAGTGACAACATGGCCTTGAGAGCTCTGAATCCGGAAGAAATACAGGCTCTGATGGAATAAATTGACCAAGAAATCGAAACAGATCTAGATGAGGTCACACACATTAAGAAAGAAGGTCAAGATCCAACAGAAGATTAGATTAGATTATGAGTTAGTTTAAGCCTCCCTAACCGCTACAAAAAAGAGCGTATCGAAACGAGGAAGGAGGAAGGCACCATATAGTACGGAGATAAGGGAATGAGGAATCTATGCAGAAGGGGCAAAAACCGTAAGTTGAGAAATAAGCGTATGAAGTAAGATAAAAGTTGAAGAAAAAAGAAATAGGTGATGAAAAACAGGACAGCAATGAACCGAAAAAAGGTGGTCCTTAACATAACAAAAAAAAAAATTTTATTTCAACAAAAAGAAGGCCTACCTAACTCTCAGCTTGGGCCCTCGCATTTTCCCCATTGGTGCGCTAATTCCCATAGATACAATAATTGTATCCCCTGAGGGGAGATCCAACAGAAAGCATTTCTGTTGTCAATAGGTTAGATGTTCGAGATCATGAGCCCTTTGTGGTGTACATTGGAGAAAACGACTCAATAACAAACAGTGTGAGTCAAAGTCATCAGGAGGATGATCAGCCTCAGAAGAAAGAGACATCGCGAAAACGGAGGAAAAAAAAGAAAAATCTATTGCCACTGATTTCACTCCTAAGATACTGAAGCAGCATGTATTCCGAAATGCAATAGATTCTTTCAACCTGTATTTGATTGATGAACTGATTAATATGATTCATTATCAAACAAACCTAAAAAGTGTACAGAAAGGAAAGCCTGCTCAAATTACCAAAGAAGAAATCAATATTTTTCTCGAAATCAACATCATCATGGGCTACAATCGCTTCAACCAAATGTGTTTTTATTGGAAGAATGCAATGGACATCGGAAATCAAAGTATTAGCGAGTCAATGTCACGAAATAGGTTCTATATAATTCTTGGCTGCCTTCATCTTGATGACAATTTAAACAATTTGAACAATTTAAACAATTTGTTAAAAATTTTTAAATTGTCATCAAGATGAAGGCAGCCAAGAATTTTATAGAAGCTATTTCGTGATATTGACTAGCTAATACTTTGATTACACTCATCTACAGGAAAACATAAAAGACAAGCTGTTCAAGCCGCCCATTCATCAATAGATTTAATAAAATAAATAAAAAGTACGCCATTTCTGTTCTCACCAATATTATCTGCAAGTCGTTTCTTTGAACAAAATGTATGTAATAAAAAGAGTCTTATTTTTTATGATTGAAACTATTTCAACATAAAATCAATAATAAGTATTCGAATGAATTTTTCTAAATTTCACAAGTAATTGAACCTAGAATTATGCATGCATGAGGTTTTGAGGTTGCTTATCTGTTAATCTAGCATTGAGGAAAATCGTAGGCTCTTCAGTATTGACGGGAACTCCAGTTCCCATCACGCTATTTATTTTAATTTAATATTTTTTTCGTAAGCAGAAGTGGTAATGAGTTAATTAGCCATGAAATAAAATATATCAATCGTAAAAACTAAAAAAAGTTACCTATTTCTTACACTGGGAATGAAAGGGTAATTAAAGTCATTTTACACTTTTCAAATTTTGACATGTGCCCATAGAGCATTGAAAGATTTTCTTCGTTTTCAATTTTCATCAAAATCGGTTAGAAAATGAACTTTTAAAGTGAAAATTGTTTTTCGGAATGAAATTTAAAAAGCTGTAACTTTTAAAAAACAGGATTTTGCCAAAAAAATTACACCACAGTGTACGGCTAGGATGACTACTTGTGGTTAAAATATATTCACTGAATTTTCCAGCATCCTGTATAATAGTCTTACCATGCAGCCAACGAATAAAATCTAACTTCTTGGGCAGCCTGTTGGCGGGCGCTTATGGCTTTTCCTACGGGAATCTGAAATAATTTCACGTCATTATTTCTCGAAAACGAAGGGATCTTTAGGCTTTTGTCACTCTTAAAAATTGTTTTATTCTGCGTTTTTCTGTATATATATATTTAAAATATGTGCAGCGAATTACACAACACCCGGTATATGTAATGTAGATGAGCTTTGAAAGGAAACTCTGTGATACGGAAATTACATTCTCATGCCTATTTTTATGTAGTGGATATTTGTTTGTTACATGAAGTATTCATGACGGATTGGGATTTTATGTTAAATTCCAGTATTATTCTGGTGTTACAGTGATGGGAAGGCTGTGATTCAATGAAAGTAAGATATTCAATCGAAGATATTCTCCCCGGTGGAATATGTGAAGTCCTGAGCTTAGGGTTAGGTGTGCCTTCTTTTTGTTGAAATGAAATGTTTGTAATGTTCAGGACCTTTTTTCAGTTCACTGCTAGACTGTTTTTTAACACCAACTACTTTCTTCTTCAACTTTAATCTTGTTTCATAAACTTCTTTCACAACTTTCTGTTTCTAACACCTTGTGCACAGATTCCGCTTTTCTTTAAGTCCTTACTTAATGGGCCCTTCTTTCTTCCTCGATTTGAAACGCCTTTTTTGCGGTTAGGGCGGCTTAAACTACTCGTAACATCTAATCTGATCTTTTTGATTTCGAAAGCTCTACCCAACGTTCGTTCTAAATGAAGTGAGTTCGTATCTTGATACGAGTAGAATACTATTCTGAAAGTAACATTAGAAGATTCTTGTGAGAAAAATGAAAAATTGAGTACAGAAAATGTTAATTACCGCCATTTTTTTATAATTTTTTGTACATGATATTCAGTTTAATGCACATTGCTCAGAAAAGTGTAGCGGTCAAAATAGTTCTAAATTAAATTAGTCATTCGATTATAAGCCATTTTAGAAGCATAAATGATTTGTTTTTGATAAGAAATTTGTCTTTTTTCAAATATAATGATTGAAATCTAATAAGAACATTTCTTTAAGAACAAAATAAGAGTCAACTCAGTTGAAACTAAAGATATTTCAAAGAACACTTCGGCACACTATTCACAACACTACAACTATTATATATATATATATATATATATATATATATGTATTATATCTTACATAGCAGTATAATTTTTCCAATAACATGATTATGTTTATTTGTATTTAAAATTTTCATTTCGTAAATAAAATATTCCGCTTACAATTGTTACTACAGCAAATCGTTCTCCACTTTTAACTACGATTTCGTCTTCGTGGCTTATGTTGTCTCCTTTTCCTTTCTTCTAATGAGACTAACGCCTATAACTTTGCAATTTTTACACAGAAATATTACCTAAGCTGAATATATGAAATCTTATTACGGTGAGCCCCAAATAGCTCTGTGGTCTTTAGCCGGAAAATAAAGTCGCGAGTGACACGGTAGCACGCCTACCAGCACTCGGACTTCCCTTCCTCACAGTCGTCTTCGCTCCTGGCCGGCCGCGGCCTCCAGGTTCGACTATTCAGAGGTGTACCCGTCACCTCCCTCGGAGCAAGAAGATCACTCCTAACTGTAGCAGGGCACTCTCACCCCGGACAACTTCGCAGCTTTCTGAGCTTCACGATCTTTAGTTTCTCCACAGAAACTAGACAGCTTAATCACTGCCTCGCGGTAGTGCATACAGGCGCAACTCGAAACTAAGAACGTACTCTCTGTCTTCACTGTACCGCTATCGTTGGCACACTGCGGTCGCCACCCGCAGCCGTCCGGCAGCGGCGGCAAGATCGTCTGGCTCAGCCGGTGCACACACAGTTGCCGCGCCCTCTAGCGGCGGGAAACACCGCAACACCACAGCTCCCCCAGTTTCTCGCGAAACTCACATTGCTTAGTGCCTAGCACTCATACTCATTCAAGTATGTGCGACGCCGTCGCTCACGGCGCGACCGCCTCAATGCCTCAGGCTCCCCCTGCTGCCCCTCAGCATCACTGCCAACAGCGTCTCACTCGTCGCCCTCCTCTTCCGGGAAATCGTCAGTCGACTCGCGATCTGCCACCGGATCAACGGGCCCCTTGTTTAAGGCGTCAACTACAACTCTTTCTGGCAACGCAAAGGGAGTTGCACCGCAGTTGCCCCCTAGACCGAAGCCCACTGCCTAGGGCTCCGCGACGCCAGCAACACCACCATGGTTCTCAGGAACCCTGCCCCACTCACCACCAAACTGACGTTTCCAAACGTCGCGCACATGCCTCGGCATGCCGTCTACGCACACTACATGCTTAGACACGACGCTGGTGACCTCACCTGACGTCCACTGCTTTGTGCATGAGAACAGTGGGGGTTTCACCCACACCTTATCACTAACAGCAAAGCTGTTGTTCTCGCAGCCATCAATCACCCGAAGATTGACATCAAATGACACTCGCCAGCGATACCAGAAAATACCGCTCGACGGGATCGAGCCAGCCTCTGTTTCCTTCCGAGGCGTCACATTGTACCAAAATGTGGCCTCTTCAGGAGAGATGCCTCCCCTAGCGGCGATTCTCTTGATCGTCCGGCATTTCTCTCAACGATCCCGTTGCCACTCGGGGCGTGGGCAGCACGGAATCGCAGAGAAATCCCCACCCATCAGCAAACTGCTCAATAGTCGCTGATCGAAACGCCGTCGCATTGTCCAGTAACAATTCGTCACACGGCCCTCGCTCAATTACGACCTCACGCAAATGAGCTACAATGCTCGCTGCAGACTCATTCAGCAACCATCGTCAGATGTCGAACCGCGAGGGTCCACAGTCAACCATGGACCGTAAGAGCTTGGCACCGTAATGGCTTACGTCAACTGCAACCCGGTGCCAGCTCTCCTCCACAGAAAGACCCCCTCGCCCCACGAGATTTTCCGACGGCCGTTAGCAACGGCCGTCCCGGTCGCACTGGGTCCAATACCGCAGGATTTCGACCCCGCCCACCCCTCTCCTTCCACCTCCGAGTTGCTACATGAAGTTGTCATTCGCGCCAATTTTTTAACGATGTAGTACTACTGAGGTTTATTAACCTATCTGTTCGCTATACAGTTATTATCAATCACTGCATTATAATCACTACACGTACTTAGTAAGTGGATACTATAGCGGAATACCAAAGTTAACCTGCATTAAATCAATGTAATAAGTTATGACAACGACAGCTGGTGTTTGGCCTTTCGACCCTCCATCTCGGCACTCTAAAACAGGGATTCTCTAACTTTTTAACTTAATCGTAAACTAACTGAACTTGGCCTACCCTAACCCAACCTAACCTAACCTAACCTAACCTGTTTAACCTAACTTAAGTAAACTCACCTAACCTAAATTACCCTCAGAGGGAGAGGGGTGGGCGGGGTTGAAATCCTGCGGCATTGGACTCTGTGCAAGCCGGAGCGCACACCGTTACAGCGCTTTCTCGCGGCGGCAAACACCGCAACACCACAAGCTCGCTCTGCATTATATAGAAAATGGCTTTTTACTTACGTGATACATTCGAATATCCGGGTTCATAAAACACGCTGCTTGTCACTGCAGTCTGTGACTAGTAGATACCAAACTCACCGTTGTCTGAAATATGATACAATACGAAGCTACAATATCGTCAGACAAGCCATGGACTTCAATGATAAAATATTTCTAAATAGTGATATGTTTCTTTTGACTGATAACATGACACTATCAATGCACAAAACGCATGTATTTTTTAAAGAATGTGACTCGAGTAAAGAAATACGAATGGTTTTTACTTATGATCAAAAGTAAGGAATGCGAGAAAACGTATTGTGAATAAACCTATGCTCGAGTAGAAATTTAGGACCACTCGACTTCTTTTTCTTATTTTGCAAGGAATCCGAGAATTTAACTATACTTTCTATTTAAGGAATTCTCAACAGCGTCAGAATGATTTTTACTCGTGCATATACGAGTTTATTTGAAGTCTCTACTGCTACACTTGATAAAAGTTTATGATCAACCGACAGAGAATTTGGCATTCATTATTCGCTACTTTCATATAAACCAGAATAGCGAGAACACATTTTTTTAACGAACAAGTTTAATTTTTATTAGCAGTCTCATTGCGGGCCAACAAAGTATGTAGTTACTTATATCAAGCAGCTGGGGTCTCTTTGACAGGGTTTTTAGTCAAATAATTCTTTGCTAGGCTATGTTGTCTGAATGGTGTTTGTTTTAGTGGGATTTTCACTCAAGTCAATAATTTATAACGTTTGATAAACATAATGAACATGGTGTAAAAATCACTAGAGAATATTATCACATACGCATTTTACCAGGATATATACTACGCAGGTAGAAAAGTTGGCAAGAAATTGCATTCATTTAGTTTTTCATTGCCCTGAACTCTGCATCACCCTGGAAAAAATAGATACGATTCGATTCAATCAACGCAAGTGATCTCAACCGCTCCGCAGATTCCAATGAGCAGCAGATGCTACCTTTACTTATTCGGACAATTTGACAGGACCAACAAGTTATCTCCTAATCCATGCTCATGTCGTGACTCCACTCATCGATTTTTGGAGTATTCAAAGGTAAGGACGCTCTACCTGGAAATACTTCGACCCTTTAATTCTATCGAAGGTTTCCCCAAGTCTCATCAGTGAAAAGAACGAGGTACACGTGCATCTTTAAACGTTTTCCTACTCATTTTACATTCAAACTTTTGTGTCTTACTACATTAGGATACATTTTTATTTGAACTTTTGTAGAAGTTAAGATCTCTACCTAGAATGGCATTCCTCGTGATTTCCATTTGTTGAAACGATCAGATGCAATGAAAATGGCTTGTTTGTTTGCCTAGGTTTCATACAGACCCGATGAATAATGTTCCTTAAATTCTTTTAAGTCAGTCTTGAAAATCTCAGCACAATACCTAGTCTAACTTTTTCAACGGAGCATGCATGTTTTTCGCCGCCCAAACGATTTCATCACCGAAGAGGAAGCTTTTCTACTTATCGATTTTCATTGCCGCTCAATGTATGCATTTATATACATTTTGCATAAAAATACAAAAAAATTCAAACTGCAAGTGCGACTGCGTGGCTTAAATTTTAACATTTATTTCACAATATTGCACATACATGTATTGCTTTTGTAAACAATATTTACAAATTATTTACAAGTTTTGCAACGTGTTAATAGTTTTCTCATGTCTATATGAGTACTGTTGTCCTTTTTGAAAAAAATGAATTTCAGAAATACAGTCTGATCATTGTAACGTATAATATGTTTAATGGAAAATGCTCAAATTGCGACATTGCTTTTCTTTCGCCTGTCCAAAAGTTGGAGTACTATACACTTACAAATTCGAATTTTAACCTTTAGAAATAAAGGCCCCCTACACGTACAGATATGTCTGCAGACATTCTGAACGGGTGCTGAATTATTGAGTTTGTACGCTCATTTCAGGTGTGCGGGGATTGTTTGAGGCAGATGAGGCATGCTTGATAATTTTGTAGCAACCCGCTTCAAACCTTGACCCAGGGTTGCTATTTGGGCCTTTTTAAGGCCAAATATCACAAATTTGGCTTTTATGGAAGCGTTCAGCTTCGAGATAAGTTTGGCCTTTTTCCTAAATTTGGCTTTTTTCTGGCTTTTCAGTCGTTTTTTAGGTCTTTTAGAGCACACGGCGTAAAACTGAAACGTGACAGGTTCAAGACAGACTCTAAGAACAAGTTGAAGGCAGAGCAACTTGATCAAATAGATCCTGCTGAATATTATTAGTTCCTTTACTATTAAATCAAGTAATCAAAGAAGAGTTCGCAGATTTGCCTAGGCTGCATATAGCTCATGATTGTATCAACATTAGAGAGCAGCAATACCGAAAAATTAGTACCATAGACTGGATGCAGGAAGGAATTTTTGTAGGTGGTGTATTCCTAAAGACACTGTGCAGTTTTGGCTTGGAATACACAGTCACTCAAACTTTAAAGAACTCTCTGGTTGTGCGCTCATTGTCTCGTGACTCCCGCCAGCAATGCTATTGTTGAAAGAATGTTCTCTTTGGTGACGGTGGTCAAAACAAAGCCTAGGAATAAAACCGGCGAGTAATTTATGGGCACCTAACTGGGAACATTTGAAAGAACCACTGAATTACCCGGACAAATCCGGAAATTTCTAAACTATAAGACGTACAGTCTTGGAATTATTACCAAATTAATGCTTGCGACGAGTAAAACATTCTTCTGTGCCTTACTAAATTTCTTACGTCCCCTTGGGGGGCAGGGAGCGAGGTTTCCTTGGCCCCTCAATAGTCGGCCGATTTTCTCGATAAGACTCATTTTGGACTGATTCCAATCTCTAAACTACAGCACCAACAAACTTCAAAATAATTTCAGTTTAAATATCAAATCATTCTTCACGTCGGAATGTATAATAAAACTCTCATACGTTTCCGGGAGGGTCAGGGAACAAGGTTCCCGTTAATGGCCGGGAGATTTTCTTGATAAACCTCATTAAGTACCGATTCTAATTCCTAAACTAATCTAACTTCTCAGCTAGTGCATCTAAAAAGATGAATTTAGTTTCAAATTAAATACGTTTTTTCTAGCCTTATAAAGCACTCACAAATTTCCTTCCTCCCTGAGAAGAGTGGGAGAGACCTCCCCTCTCTCTGAGAAGTGTCTTTTCCAACTAAAAACTTGATACTAACTTTCTATTACTACAATAAAGCTTTAAGAAAACCTAACAAACTACTTAAAAACTAATATATGAAATTTTGAATCTCATAAATCTATACTAGATTTACATTTTGTTGTGATTTTAACCTAAACGTTATCGTTATTTGCTAATTTTTATATATTTTCAATTGTCTTCAATTTTACCGATAATAGTGATACTATCTATTTTTCGTTCAATCTCTCCCGTAAGTGACAAATGATTTGAATTTATGTCCAGTGTTTATAACTCATAGCTCGTCGTTATATCAATTAATGCATCCACATTTGTGTTCGCTGGTTTGCTCGAAGACGTGCCTCAAAATGACCGCTGGACGGGTTAGTTCCTTTTAACTTTGAGACAGCACTTCGTAATTGTGGTCTCCGCGGCATTCGCCAGCGGCGGCCTGTGTGGGTAGGAGAATCTTGCTCCCTTCCCCCCTACAAAGTAAATGAGATTTTTGTTATACATTCCAACCTGGAGAGTAAATTGATGTTTGAACTGAAACCAATTTTAAGTTTGGAGGTGCAATATTTAAGAAATTAGAATCAGCCCAAAATGACCCTTATCGAGAAAATCGTCCAACCATTGAGGGGCATGGGAACCTCTCCATGCCCCCATAGGAAGCGTATGAGAGTTTTATGATACATTCCGACGTGGAGAATGATTTCATGTTTAAACTGAAACCAATTTGAAGTTTGTTAGTGGAATAATTTAAAATTGGAATCAGTCCAAAATGAGTCTTATCGAGAAAATCGGCCGACAATTGAGGGGCCACGGCAACCTTGCTCCCTGCCCCCCACGGGGGCGTAAAGAAGTTTTTAACGTACTAAAAAATGTTGAGCTCGTCATGAACAGTAATTTGGGACTAATTTTAAGATTGTAAGTCATATAGTTTAGAAATTACCCTCTTTGTCCGGGTAATTCAGTGGTTCCTTCGAAGATTCCCAGTTAGGTGCCCAAAAATGGCTAGCTGGTAGGAATACTGTAGATCACAAACTAGAATGCTAGATGCGATAGTGCACATCTCAACAATAGTTCTCTATGTTGTAAGGACTTTAAAGTGGCCTCAAGAATGCAAGCTAATTTCAAATTGAGCATCTTGTATCAAACGGAAAGCAAGGACCTCTGTAACACTCCTTCTACCTCTCAAACTTCTGCTGAGGATGAAGTGTCAATAGAATTTATGTTATTCATTGAAGAATGGTGTAAGTTACGTCTATTTTCCTTTGTATATAAAATTTTTAATGGCAAGTAGAATTATGATACTTTAGGGTATCTACCTACTATTTTAGTTTACCTATAAATAAATTTTTCCTTTTTCCTGGTAAAATTTGGCCTAAAATTTATGTAGCTATCTGGCAACCCTGCCTTGACCCCACGTCAGTGTCAAACCAGCTTTCGTGGCCGGTATATGTCTGTACTCGGCTTCTCTCTCTGTACAGTTTATCAAGCAATTTAACATTTGAACATTCACTTCTTTTTTGGAACCATTCCGTAGCCCATTTTGAGCGAGTTTTTACGACTCTTTCTTTTCTTATTCGTAGCAACTATGGCAAAACCCATGAAATGTACAGCTCGCCACCTGGAGCCGCCATTCTTGTGCGTACTTGAGTTGTCACCTGGCTGCTATTGGCATACTGCGGTGTGTGCCAGTCACGGTGTGCCAATCTTTGCCAAGTTTGAAGTGTGTTGTTTGCATCGTGTGCGGATGTTTTAGACTGTCAAACCAAACCTAATTCACATTGTCTACAAACATATCTGTACGTGTGAAGAGGGCCTTAAAAGTTGAGAGACACGTCATTATAAGTTTTTAATCTTCAAATCATGCGAAGTATTGAATCGTTCTGTACAAGTATATGTATACACGTGATACTCGATGCCTAGGAATTTACCTCATTATCTGAACATTTGTGAGGTGGTAGGCCGTCTAGTGATTACACGGGCAGATTCGATTATCTGAGAAATTTGCATTTATCTCAAGTTATCGAACTATTTAAATTATTTTTGATTACTATTTACAGATGTAAAAAATTAATTACGCCATCACCAAATGAATTACGAAGAACAAAGATGGCAGACAGTGTTGACAAGTTTCGCAGCGGTTATGTTGACTTGAACTGATGATTGTGGCGATTTTGGGCTTGAGATATATATAAGATATGGTTGTGAGCTGTTTTCATGGGGGGTATCAAAATGTAAAGCAATGAAATTTACTGCTAGGTCTTGCAGTTCAGTAAAAATGTAAGTAGCCCGTAATCAAATAAATTAAACATTTATTTTCAACAATGTTGACACATTTTACATAAATAGTTCTGGAAATATGGAGTAAGTGAAATGCCACCTTTAAATGTTCCTTTATTAAATGTTCTTGTATTGTTCAGGTAAAAATTCTCTTGAAAGAAGTTAAACGTTGTCATTTTAGAGCAAAGTGACTACTAATAATAAAATAGTTTATAGTCTAAGTATTCCAATAACACTCAATTTTATTTACAAGTGTTACTTTTTCAGACCCACCAAGGATTGATTAATAACTGTAAATTTCGGAGTTCAGTAATAACTTCACAAGATGAATGCCAGTGGTTTGCGCAGTTTAATAATAGTTCAGGGATAATTACCGTACAAAAAAATGTGTCACATGAATATATCTTATTAAAACTGTTAAATTCGAAAGAACCCACCGGAAAAAAAAGAGAGCCTCTGGAACTTTATGAAAAAGCAAGGTTATTATTTAAAACATCCTCAAAAATCAAGTAATGTTATTTCACATTTCTTTTTGTATTTTATCATAATATCATGAACGCAAATAAAGTATAATCATTGAATTAAACTTTGATTATGTTTGATAATACAGCGCATAGATTACTAAAAATTATTGGGAAATTCCATGCACGTAATTTTTATGATTTATTAATTTTCGGATGAATTGCAACATTTGTTTCACCAGGGAGACGCACGTTCCGTATGGGTTACTTGGACACTTTCTGGTACCTTGGAAGCTCAATAGGGCTGGCAGTCACTCCGCCCATCAAGGAGGCTTGGGGCTACACAGGTGTCTTCGGCACCGCTATTGCCCTCTACATGCTCGCCATATTATACGTTTTTATTCGGCTCCGCAACGATTCATTTGATGAGCAACAAGAAACAAAGGTATAGTACTACCTAGTTCACTAGAATCTTCACAGTGTCGGGTACCTGCACTGACTAATTTCTGACATATCAACTTGCCTTTCAATCATGATCTACGTTCTGCATGAGATAAATGTCTCATGAAAGTAAAAAATCGTCAAATTCAAAAAGAAATAATATGTTTTCGAATAAGTCAATGCATGTACTAGATTTTAAATTGACATGAAAAACAACTATGCATCCAGTTGAGTAAAAAAATTACTTTTTTTCATTTGTGTTACTGCACGAGTAAGGAATAAATGAAGTTTAGTTAACAGTTCAATCCCCATTTTTCTTTATTACCTCTTGTCATGTAATAAGTGTCTTATTTGTTTCTTCATAGTACAATTTTTCCGGTCTTGAATTGAAGGTATTTTCCGCAAATATTATCCTTGTTCTTTTTGAACCATTTTTTGCTCTCTAAAAGTTTGTAATAATCAACACAATGGAAAGTTTTAGGTACAAGGTCTAGGAAATATGGGATAGGTGGTATTACAGACAAGCCTGGCTTTGAAATTTTTCTTGGATTAATTTTGCGTTGTCATGAGGTAGCTCAGAGCAGGTGATGGTGACATGAGCATTGAAGGTCATGTGAATCAGTGAAGAGGTTAGCACAGAAAATTTATAGTTTCGGACAGTACAAATCTCCATTAAGTATTTGATCACACGTAGAGTACTCGTCATGGATAATACTAATGCCTCACGTATTCCATGACTGCTTCTAGCCGAGACATCATAGCATAGACGTCACACTAGTGTCGAAAAATGACAGCAGTTTTCAATGGAATCAATGGGCAGTAATTTATAGATATTTTTCAACAAAACTTTTGTGATATTGAGTGTCATTAATCAGAAATAACATTCCTGGCGTGTGAAGATATGTAAAGTCTTACTATGTATTTTCGTGTTCATAGATTTTGCATTTTTTGATTCATTTACGATAAAATGAAGGAGTTGTATACAGCCACGTGGAGCTGTGCAGCATTTTGGAAAAATGTATTGAAGTTGAAGGAGTTTTAAAAGTCATAATATCCAAGACTGAATGTTTTCTGTATCTTTGTTGAATTTCATAACTGAATAGAAAATTGTGTTCAGTAGTCTTACCTCATATAGCTACGTTCTTCTAGTGATTCAAAAATATAACTGTACGGAATTGTTTCTTTTGTTAGAATAGTTCAACCTGTAGGGTTAATCAACTTCACACCCAAACAAGCTCGGCTATGCGTTCATTTTTTTCAGATCACAGACAATAATCATTTTTACAAACTGTATTTTTTATACATTCATTTGACGGAAAAGATATCGCTACATTTCGCCATAAGATTTTCTAAAGCACGGTTATCTCCATTTCATGATAAATCAACGATAGATTAGAGCTCACTTAAATACACCCCCTTTTGAAATGACCAATTTCAGATAGTAGACTTGGAGGTATACGAAGCATTGATGATACCACTATGATGCAATCCATATCCATTACCTTACCCCCGAAAAGATTTATCTTTGGGGTAATCCATCGTGATTTTTCCATTTCAACACAATCCACTTTTTTCCGTATCAACTTTTGGTTTGTCTCTATGGATGCACATTCTTTTTTATATCTTTTAGTTAAACTATGAAGTCATTTGTACAGCTTGCTAATTTACGAGTACATCTGCAATCTTCAGATTCCACAAAATTTGTAGAAATATCCATCAGAGATTCAGTTTTCTTGCTTCGGTTCGTTTGTTTTTAAACATCATGTAGAAATAAGTTTTGAAAACTAGTTTCTAGCTTGGAGATCCCTAATAACACCACAATCATAAACTAATAAGAATTTTCTTAGCGTTATGATTGCATTAATATAATTCTACAGCCAGTATTCGCCATTATTGAAATAATTATGTTCTGATAAACGGTTTAAATGTCTCTCCAGAGACGCATTACCAGGAATATAAATTTTTAGGTACACCTGATAACTTCGTACTTGAAATTATCAAGAGATCATATTTATCATTACACAATTGTTGATAGAAATTGAAGTTTGTAATGCGTCTCTACGTTTTTCACTCAAAATAGGGAATCAATACAACTCATCCTAATATCTTTAAATTTAAGAATACAAGAAGTTGTTGTTCAACTAGAATCTTCAGCACTTTAGCCCTCTATACCTCCCAATGATTTCCTGTCAACGATACGTTTTGGCACGAGCGTTAGACGAATACTTTCTTATATCAATTGTTTCTTCTGTATTAGGTTCTGTGTTTTTACTAACTATAGAAAACGTGACAATTAACGCAAACCTTTGCAATTTTTGGTATTTGGTGTTTTGTAAATGTTATCTATTGTGTTACTAAGACCATCGAAATTAAATTGATAGGCTCAATTTGGGTGATGAACATCTGAAAAGTTCACCAAGATGCTAGTGGGGCGAGTCTTTACCTCAGGGGCTTCTCTTCGGGAACAAAAATCGCCATTGCTGGCTGGAGTTAAGGGGGAGGGGGACAACTCAGGCCCCTACCAGACCCCTGTCGGTACGATGAGCATTTTTTAGGTTTTTGTTGAAAAAGGATTTAAATGTTTTAAAGATGTTTTTAAATTTCAATCCACATTTTGAATATGAAGTTATGCATGGAGATTATCGAAATAAAAGTGGAAACAGCATTCAATTACATAAATTGTCCATTATATTACAGTTCAGATACAAATTTATTTATGCCTTATTACTAACAACCCTTATTTTCAACATTCGAAAGAATAGAAGTCAGTGAGTTATTATGCTAGGAAAAAAACAGACAGTTTTAGAATCCTTGGAACATTTCTAACAAAAGTATGGTAGCAAACTTCCAAATTGTACAATTGATTTGTTTTTATCAAGCTCAAAACCCAAAATTAGTGTGTTTTTAGTTAGTGATCAAATATCGCATGTAAAAAAACTACAAGCTACAAATGAATAATTTTCTACCATACTTTTGTTATGAATGCTTCAAGGATTCTAAAACTGCCTTTGATTTTGTTCTAGCATAAAAACTCAATGACTTCTATTCTTTTGAAATATCCATTAAAAAGAACTAAAAATATAATTTTTCGTATTTTTCCAAAAAAAAGGCCTTAATGGAAAAAGTTATATGAGTGAAATATGCTTTTTTCAACATATACATATACTGGCCAAATTTCAAACGAATCGGATCAAAATTTAAAAATCGATGAGTTGACATCCTTAAAATGATGATGTTTTGGTTACCATGATGGTTCCATCGCAACTGAATTACTAAAATGTATTAATTACATTTAGTGTGACAGTGATGTTGTGGCTTCTCTGATACGGCACTTATACCACTACATTTAGCACTGAAGCAGTGTCATTTATGACCATACAGCAATACAGTGATCGGCTATTTTATGTTGTGCAGTAATGCCGTTTGTAAAGTGTTGCCGACGTGATTTGATCGTATATTTCGGCGAGTTTTTCAAACCCTCATAGAAAAAAAATTTTGTTCACATTTCCTTATGAGTTACTCAAAATGGCCACTATGAGCAGCTATGATTTTACTGCCGAAAACAAAATAAATCAACTTATACGAAACACATTACCTCATTAAAATCAAGTGATTATTTGAAAGGTGGAGGAGCATCGCTGTTCGTGACAATCCAGATGTGGACGGTCATAAAAGTATGAGGCTTGAAGAGAGCTTCGTTTATCACTCCTTAACAATGAGCAACATAAACTTTCACATTTTATTTCGAGTTTTCACCTTTTGGCAGGTACCGTGAAGAGCATCTTTTGGCACACTGAGACTGATCATTTTTGATCATCAATCATGGCAATCATGGTTACGACTCTGATCGCAACTTTCTCTGAAATACTTTTAAAAATTTGCTGTGGGTTGCATGATAATGAGGCGTTTTATTTCTGTTGCACTTCTCAATTCAAAGAGGGTAGTGGGTAGTGTTCACCTTAAAGTCTGCGATATCTCCTTAAGACGAAGTGAAATTCTATTGTTTAGATAACTTGACGTTCATGAGCATAAACTTTTTAAGAATTAATCTTTTACTCCGGGTAGTATCGGACTGTTTGCTGCTCAGTTTGGTACTTGCGTAAGTTATTATTCAACGTGCGTGTGTACAGAGGCCTTTGCGGACCTAAATCTAATTCTAGATGCATTTTCCCTCGCCTTAACTTTTTTGGCGACTTTACGAATGATTTCTTAGAATTTTTCAAACCGAGATTTGTTAGAGAAAATTTCTGGGAAACTTTCTCCTCGTCCGTCATCCATACCGTTTGCAGGGCATGAAGTCTAACTGAACTGCATCAACATTCTGGTATTGTTGTTAAGTAACCGAACCTCCTTTATGGAGAATAGCTCTGCACGTCTTTCAGACAATCATTGTTATGATCATGACAGTTCAATTTACAGTTTATTCTTTAACTATTATCAAATTCACAAGTAAATTTGGTTATATGTAGTGCAAGAAACCCAAATAAGATTTCTCAGATGAAAGGAATTTTTCCCGGATGAATCAAAAAGCAGCTCATGGTATTTCTAGAGCTAACGTAAATAATCTATATAATATTCTGCTTGTTCCTCCCTTAGTTAGTTATTTAATTAGTTAGTTAGTCCGTCCATTACGCTCTCGTCCGAGTTTGCACTATCATGGATATCGAATTCCTGAGTGTGACATTGAGAGATAGCCTTTACATTGATTCTTTTGACATTTTGTCAGGTTAGCATAATTTAACATATTTTCACGGGTCCATGTTTTTATGTTCGACCTATTATCAGGATAGCTTTGTTCAGGATAAAATAGTAAGATATGTTAGGTTAGGATGGGTTAGGAGAGAATATGTTATTTTAGAATTTGTTAGGTACTGTTTTCGCGGAAATTTTTCACGGGTCCCCCTAGCTGAACGATAACATTGCTTAACTCATTGATAACAACAATTCAATTGATTCAGGATAGTATAGGTTAGTATAGATCAAATTAGGTTAGGTTAGGATAGGATAGGTAAGGATAGGATAGGTTAGGATGGAATCGGTTAGGATAGGATAGGTTAGGTTGGCATAGGTTAGGTAATCTTGATGAAATTTTTACGGGTTCTTAGTTTTTTCTGTTTGACATATTATAAGGATAGCTTTGGTTAGGATAGGAAAGGTTAATATATGTTAGGTTAGCATGGGTAATGTTAAAATTTCTTAGGTAATGTTGACCGAATTTTTTCACGGGTCTACCTAGCTTATTGATGATGTTGTCCGTGAAATTTCCACGGGTCTTGCCACTCAATATTATTACTTTAGTTCTATACGAATTAGAATCCAAAGATAATCACTTATCATTTTACTCAAATGACCACTCAATTTTTTAAAGATTCTACACATGTCAGTCTATAGAAGGCAACGTTTCGATGTTCCAAACATCACCTTCAGGCTGTAAAATGCAAATTAAACACTTAGTCACATTGATAAAACTATGTCAATCCAAAACTTAAGCTACATCAGTCTGAATAAAAAAAATTGGTAAACACATTACGAGAAGACTAGACGGGACAAATTTTGTTTGAAATTGAAATTAAAGGTGACTACTTGTTATTGCACACCAGCTATTCACATGTTAACGGCACCAGAGATAGGAGCAAAATGGACGAAGTGCCGGAGGTTCCAAACGTCTGAGTCACAGCCCTACTGAACAATTTTAGAGGAAAAAATCATTAGTATTTTCGTTGATGATAGGTTTCAGTTTATGAATGTGCAGTGCTTCTATTATTTGAATATGCTCTTTTTTTAAAACATTGTTCAAAATTTGCGTATTTGAGTACAGATTTTCGTTTGAGGGCTTACAGCTATGATCAACACGGAAATGATTAATAATGGAACGTTGACATTTGTGCGCGTTTAATCTTTGCTTCAGGGTCATCCTAGTCATGCCAATGTAACATTTACCGAGAGACTTGCATTCTTTCCAGTTACATTCGGACTGATACATCACAGTGGCGCTGTCTACGTCGCTGACCCGTAATCTGGAAATATTGATTCCAATTAGGAGATGTGATTAGTAAGACGACGGCGCACGCAGACTCCAATGTCACCAGATTTTCTAGACCCTTACCCCTCTCCCTCCACCTCCGTAGCACCAAGAGCACTGATGCCATTCACGCCAATTTCAAAGCAGTGCAATGTACTCTCACATGTTAGGGCACCGAGAAAAGGCTCGATAAAACTTATGTACAGAAACTCAAATGTCATTTATAGTAGAAGTGCAATCTTGACTACTTGCACTATGCTTGTGACATATAATAATAGAAAGAAAAGTAAAACATATGCACAAAGAATATTTATCCTTTCATTCTTTACATCACTTCTCAAAATATATATCACAAAGTGATGATAATTATCTCTTCTGTTAATACAATGCAAAGCGTTAATACGTCTATAAAATCTAAGATACAAATTACATCATGTATGAAACATGATATACTTAGCATTCTATATTAAAAATTAATGTGAAGTTATATTAAACTTTTCTATTAGAGACGCCGCAGACAATGTCGAGTGGTTATGGTAGCCTTTGACAGTGATGCGACATGAATATTCACGCTCCTTGTCAGCAGCGCCAGCGATCACAGCAGTCAGAGTTACAGAGCAGCTGAAGATCGAAGCTATATATATTACAAGTGCAAATAGAACGCAAGATATTTAAAATCAAATTATTCTAAATTTCATACCATCACAATTTTATTCGTTAATGTTAATACACGAAAACCATAACTTGTATGCCTATTCACTTACTTGGTATTAGTTACTCTCGCTCCACTCTGTTCGAGATTGGCATGCTGGCACTTATGCCTTAAAACTTGACTGCCATTAGTAAGCTTATAAGAACCACTTTTGGCAGTCCATTTTACAAAATTAATATCTGAAAAAATTTTTAACCATGATTTAAACTCTAGTCTGGTTTTAATCTCACAGTCAAGAATCTGCTCATCACCGCCACCCGCTTTAACACATTTAAATTCATCTGGCCAAGTTATATTTTGATCATTACTGAGAGCCATGATACACACAACCAAAACAGCGTGATGATACTAAAGTTGGCAGCCACGCAAACCAGTAATCTTCACAGGTTTCTGACGTGTTTCATCATAGTCATAGTACTGCTTTTCTATCACAATCAGTACAATGATTCATAAAAATTTTGTTTAAATGAATGTATTTTGTATAGCTAGTGAGAAAGGTTAGGAATGTAATATAGTAAGTAAAACATTATAAGAAGAGATTACAATATCCTAGAGTACTGAGATGTAGTGTCAAATTTCCAAACACCAGCGTTCGTCTTAATATCTTATTATAATGATGTATCGCATGTTAACTTTCATATTATACTCCAGTGTCCACTTTCTAAGTACTTGTATTGTTTATAAATGAGTGATAAATAATAACTGCATAACGAACAGATAATTTAGTAAACCTCAGTAATACCATATACTTCCGAAATTGGCACGACTGGCATCCATGCTGTGGTGCTACGGAAGTGGAGAGAGAGGGGTGGGCGGTGTAGAAATCTGGCGACATTGGAGTGTGCGCAACCGGCACAAAGTTCAATACCAGGTTTTCCATGTAAGGAAAAAAAATGAGTGTTCATTGCAGTAAAATGATAAATGATTATCTGTGTATTTAACACGTATAGGACTAGAACTAGTTCGCAAAGTTGAAGAATTAGAAAAAACAATATTATTACTTTTTGAAAATTACGATTTCGGGATTTTTAGGTATTAAGCATGTATGAATTGAATCAAACAGTTTCAGCTTTTATGCTAGCTGGTGCACGCGCCAGTAGATATTCATATGTATCCTCACTCACCTATTTTACAAGGCTGATGACTACCCCTTCATAAATGAAAAAAATATTATTAACCTACTAAGCGCAGCTGGTAGTTTTTGAGGAGTTTGTTCCATTATGTTTTAACCGTTACGCTCGTAGCGTGTTTTTTCTTAGTTTTAAGGTATTTTTCGCATTTGAGTACCGATAAAGTCTTTGTTTTTTAGTTTGAGTTAAGGGATTTTTTTCTGGCATCAGGCCGTTCAATGGAATTCACTGATAACGCTGTGCAACATTCAAAAAAGCACGAGAGATCTGTGGCCATTTTATAAAGCAAAATGAAATTGGAAAACTATTTCTGACCTTTCTTTTGTTGAATTAAAGCATGGTTTCTGCAGAATTGTCACTGGAGTGAATTTCAGCAATAAAAATACAGAAATAGATTTCCAAGGTCAAACAAAAATGATCACAGATCTCTTGTGCTTTTTTTTTTAGTGTTGACAAAATTTTATTCTTTAAAAATCAAAACTTGTGTTGAATATTTTTCCTTCAAATCTAATATGTTTTCAATAATGAGTGTAATACAGTGCAAAAATAATCTAAACAGATACTATTATGTATGCGGCAATTAACATTTGCCAAAGAAAAACACAGCATTACACGCCATATCAAGAAATTGCACAAGGCTTAAATTCATTGAGACATAGGAGACCAAGACAAGCCACGGGCTCCTTACATATGTGAAGACATTAAGCGCCTGGTATGGAGGAAAAAATGTTCACATGAAGTTTGGTGCGCTAATGATTTGGTGTGAGTAGAAAAATCACTCTTATGAGTGCTATTTCTGTCTGCAAGACTTCACATGCTATTTTACAGAAGAAAAATCAGCAAAATGTTTGCCGAAATTTGCATTGAGCAATGCACCCCGTAGAGTACTCAAAATTATTTACTGGGCTCAAACCTCCAGATTAAGAAATGCAGAGTACAAGCGGCACAGATGAACATTCCAGTGGTGAACATGAGCCCAATGATCTAGAGTGCGAGAGTAAACCAATACCATTTTCTCAAGAGGCTCTAAATGACTTGTGCAAGGATCTCTATTTGACCAAAGATAAAAGTGAGCTTCTGGCCTTAAGACTTCAAGAAAGTAATTCGCACGAGCATTAAATGAGTACTTTCTTATTTCAATTGTTTCTTCTGTATTATGTTCTGTCGTTAAACAGATTATGGAAAACGTGACCATTAACGTGAACCTTTACAATTTTTGTTGTTTGTTGTTTTGTAAATGCTACGATGTACCTAACCTAGCCCAAAAGAATTGCACCACGAAAGGTAGGGAGATATTTTTACGGCCGAATGAAAAAAACGAAATTTTAGGTAAATGAATATCTCATGCCTTCGCCAGCTAACATTGTGTACATTCTGTACGCCAAAATAAAATTCCCGGAGATTATAAGAATCGCGAAAACGCTCTCAGAAAGATCAACGTTTTGCCTCATACGATTTCAGGATAAATCGCTCCAAGATCTCTAGCAATGAACATGCCTGAAGAGCTCAATCAAAATATACTACAGTAAGTGGGCAAGACCTCGAAATGAATTATTTGTAATTATTACGTTTGCTGCTAACCATCATGTCAGATTTCAAGTCATTCTATTTCTACCCACATGATTTATTTTTCCACTAGAACCATCTCTTTGCAATATTTACGTACTTCTCAAGTATGTCAGAATTTATTACAACTTTTCTCGAAAACATTCGCACTTAATTACGGCATTCATGTCAGATATGGCATTTTAATTTCCTTCCACTAAATCTTTTTAATCGAATTTTTAAATTTCTGTGTTATTTACCTACAATTAAATCTAGTCCAGCTGTCGTTGCAGCTTCTACTACTACTCATTTAATGCATTTTTGGTAACGCTTAGGCTCTTATATATGGGTCACCTATATTGTTATTTGCAAGAATGATTTAGATTTTCAAGGTCTTTGTGCTAGATCCGAGTATCATGTCATTGTCACTCCTATTTCAATCCATTCAATATTTGTTACTTTTTCTGTTATATGCAGATTATTATGTCATTTGCGTACTTTGCCATTATGATTATCTGCACGCATACACCGAACTGATGTGTATTGTGTATGCCAGCTCGTGTGTCTACACCATGAACAATTTAAGCACTCTGTTTTCAATCATGGGCTAAGTGCGTGTACTCTTTGTGAAGTTACACTAGATGTGGGCTGATTATCTCTATGCAATTTTGTACTTTTAATTAAGTCTTTTTAATCGAAATACTTTTTATTTTTTATCTTCATTTCGTAATATTTTTAATTCTAAATTGTACATATATTATTTTTGTTAGTTCACTTTAGTGACTGATATTATAAAGATGTATTTGATGAAATTGGCCCACATCTGAATCATTTATACATATTGTTTCTCAACCTAAATGAATTAAGGAACTGTGAGTATATTAACAATAAAAAATTCAATGAATCGATGAGACATGTTGCAATGATTTTTCACTGTTGTTTTGGAAATGTAGGTCACTCTATCGAAAAAAAAATGAAATAACCTGTACTATCACTGAGCTAACGTGTAACTTTGACGTTATAATCACCGAAAGTTGACTAGATGACTCATCTATAAACATGATTAAATTGCACAGCTATTAGAGCCACCATTCACATTTACTACGTAATAGTAATAAGCGTAGCAAAGGCGTGAGTACGTACGTACATACATAAACACATAATTTCGAGAATCGTTGCAACTATAACCATGAATCGAGACGAAACGTTATTCATAGAAACGATGAAAAACGGTAAACGTTTTGTAATTGGAAGTGTGTATAGGCCTCCAACAGCCCTTCCGAAATCTATCTTGAATGAACTATATATAAATAGTATTATGTCACAGCTTAAGTAGTCTTTAAACAATGGCATAATAATCTGCAGCGACATCAACAACATTTTTCTACAACGTGAAAGCTGTGAACAAATTTCAAATGTCATAAATACTATTCAGTCGAAATCTTTCCTTCCAATCATCACGAAGCCTAATCGTGTTGAATCAGGATCTGCTACACTTTTTAAAAATACCTTTATTATAGATCTAACTGATTTTTTACAGAAATAATAACTTCCGACTTATCTAATCACATCTTGGTGTTCTTATTGAGAAAAACATCTTTATGGCTGGTAGTAAGTCACGTGCTGAAACTTGCTTATATCGTCGGATAAATGAACCAAATTTTGGAAGAATTTGCACTGTAGTAGAAGATTTAATGTCAACACGGAACTTCTTTCAACAGGATAATAATGCGGCAAATATTGATGAAGCAGTACTAAACTTGACTGAAATTTAAACATCTGCATGTGATCAACGTTGACCGATCATCATTCGTAAAATTACACCGAAAACTAGAGAAAAGCCGTAGATTACTGAAGACATCGTTATCAATACAAAGAAACTTCAAACGTACCTAGCTCTACTCTACGAAGGGGAACATCTAAAGAAATGAATTACAGATTCAAAATCATGTGACAAAAGAACGTCGAAAAATCACTGTAAGCTAAAAATCAGGTAATTTAAAACTGATATTTAGAAAACGGGGCTCTTGCTTGATTCTTTCTATGAAACGAATAATAGGGCTTCGAATCGAGTTAAGGTGGACAACCCAGGGGTTTTCGGGCCCATTTGGCCATTTTTGTTTCGTTGTTGAAAAAGGATCCTTAGGTGGTGGGTTATTGTGCCCTGAAATTTGATGGGACTACGTGCACTCGATCACCTCCCTCCAAGGGAAGTGTAAGGGAACCAAAAATCAAAAATTTTTGAGTCCAAATAAAAAGAAAACAAAAAGGAAAATAAAAAATCTAGCTCTTTTAGTTTATTAGCAATGTTTCAAGAATTCCAAAACTGTTTTTTGTGTCGCGAGATAAGTTCGGTCCTACCCCTCATTAATTTACATTAACAAGGAGACCGAGTTCTCGGAATAGAGGGGTTGGCGTACCTCCCTGA
>JACJUY010009198.1:16868-29562 GCA_014220935.1 Platorchestia sp. MABIK | reverse complement strand
TATCATTATTCTTCATTTTGTAGATAATGTTGATTACATTACACTACAATTAGCTTAAACCTCCCTTACAACCACGAAGACGTTCAAAATGAGGAATGATGAAAGCACCAATTAGTATGGAGTTAAAGGAACGAGAAATCTATGAACAAGGTGTTTTCCTACACAAGATCACCTGCTCACACAAACGTCAAGTTAGGAAAGAAGTTCATGAAGCAAGATCAAAGATTAGATTATTAGTAAGTTTAAGCCTCCCTATCCGCAACAATGGCGATCCAAAGAGAGGAAGGAGGAAGGCACCATTTAGTATGGAGTTTAGGGAACGTGGATTCTATGCAAAAAGGGCATTGAAACAGTAAGATGAGAAAGAAGTTTATGAAACAAGATCAAAGTTGAAAAAGAAAGTAGTAGGTGTTGAAAAAACAGGACAGCAGTGAACCGAAAAAAGATGGTCCTTAACAGAACAAAAACCTATTTTATTTCAACAAAAAGGAAGCCTACCTAACCCTTAGCTCGGGCCCTCACATAGTCCCCCTGGGAGCGCTAATTCCCATAGATACAACAGTTGTATCCCCCTGAGGGGGGAAGCAAGATCAAAGTTGAAGAAGAAAGTAATAGACGCAAGAAAATAGGCCATCAGTGAACCGAAACAAGATGGCCTTCAACAAAACAGTAAATTATTTTATTTCAACAAAAAAGAAGGCCCTTCTAACTTTAAGCTCAGAACCTCATTTTTCCATTTTGGAAGCGGTAAGTACCATAGAGACAATAGTTACATCCGTATGAGGAAAATTTTTCACTCTTTCACACGTCCTCAGAACTCATACGCTGCTCAGATTGCGGTACCCTCATCCAGCGAACGCACTTGATTCTCAACCGGCGAAGCAAGTTTGAACAGGTGATAAACGAATGTCGGCAAATTCTCCTGTATAAACCTGTCTTCTCTCAGCAATAGTTATATATCATGTGTTCTTGAGTGGACTTTCGGAAAGGAAAAACATTGTGTACTAACATCACATCCCGAACTGTATGAGCTGTCAAGAAAGGCAGCTCACACTACTCCTCAGCATGTGTCTGGTGCAAGATCTCACTTTTTCTGCATCAAGTTCAACTTTCGGAGTTACTCAAACTTGCTGCATGGATTATGCAAAGTACTTTCCTCCATATTAATTGTACGATAGAATACACTCTTTTTAACTCTTATGAAATATAACGTGAAACAGATATTAAATAAAATACAGACTTTGTCCAGAAAACAACTAGAGATCGAGTCTTCGTAGAAGTTCATCACACTCAGGTTCTTGCGGAACAAATGCAAACTCTTAAAATCCCATGCGCCAAATTACAGAGCAAGAATGGAAGGGAATGGGAAATGGAAGAACGATATAATTACAACCATCGCGAGGTGGAATTTGTTTTAAAATGTTCAAAAAACACGTGAACAGTTAATTAGCTGAGACTCAAATGTACCCAAGAACTTCCATTAACTAAACATTTTGGTCAACACATCTCGTGAAGACGACGCATGACCAGTTGACCACCTACATTAAGTGTTGCAGAGCAGCTTGTTTCAGAATGTCAGTAAGCCTTTAAGGAAATAATTTCGTACCAGAAACTTTGCATTTAGAATATTGTATCTCAGAATGCAATGTGACAGTTTGATTGTGGTCTCGTACCCTTAGTTCCAAATGCCTTCTTCATAAAGTGCAACTTTGTTAATTCAAAAATTATATACTGTAATTTACTCATAGCCCATTTTCATAACACTGAAGAAGCATCACACAAACAAAACAGAGACATACGTCGGAAAATTTTGTACCTACTTCTTACTAACAGAAAATGGGTTTCATTTCATATTAACAGAGTGGGATTCATGATGATTTTTTTCCTGTATCATGGAAAATTTTAAATTCTAAATTTGGCGACTAATTTGTCACTTATTTTTCAGACGGAATATCTGCCTAACGCTCCACACTTCTCACGCATAAACTGTGATATTTAGTGAATACACTACAAATTCTATCCATGAAACATTTTGAAATCTTCATAATCGAATTATCGTGCTATTTTACCACTTGAGTTCAGTAGAATTTTATTCAAATTTAGGCTTTTCTCGTTATTTCGGTGCTGCAGAAGGACTGCTAGAGTATGAAACTACTTGGCGAAGTATTTTCTCGTTCAGATGAAGCCTGGCCCCATCTGAAGCATATGTTCTCATTTTCTAAATGCGGCAGCTAAATTAAACTTCGAGTCAAGTCTCATAACTAAAAAGCTACGAGTTTCGACACTTCACCAGCGACATCTCGTGACCAAGACTTTTTCTTCATAATTATTTCTCAACGGACTTCTATTGCCACTCTAACTCCAAGCGAACGAAAAACGCTCAGCGCAGACCCAAGTGACATTCGATTGGAGTAAAACGACTGTCTCTCCTCACCGACCCAGAAAACGCGTTGACATTTCATTATTTTCTTTAAGGCGGGACAGACCGGCGTCGCGATGGAATGGAATCGAATGAAAACTCTCAGTTAGAAAAATAAGAATCCCATTCGTTTCTTCCGGAGAATAGAGAGGAGGAAAGTTAGTACATAACATTGCGCTCCCTTGTCTGAGAACACCACTCTGAATTTGTTGTGATTTCGACTCCTTATAAAGTCGGATCAGCTTATTATTAGCAACAATCCCTTACTCACAATAACATAAGAGACTCAACGCATGTACGGACGAAGACGTCGGGCAACAAGGAACATTACGAAACAGACAGTGCACCGTTACAGCACAGGTGGGGACTGGCCGTGCACCGTTGAAGAATATTCACGGCGGTCATTCCATGAATATCAGATGCGCAAGCAATCAGCTGATCCGCAAGACGCGGACGCGTACACCCCTGCTTCTAGTGACGCCGTCCACCGAGACGAGCCAAATTATGCAATCAATGAATGGCGGCTGGCGCGAGGCGCACATCATCTGCATGGCGGCGCTGCAGCGCGGCGAGCGATGCGGCACCCGAGCGCCACGGAGCACCGGCCTGTCTCGCCTCCAGTGTCGACGAGCTATGCTTACATTGATGAGGGTCGTTATTCAGGCTCACGCGATCAATTTTGAAAATTCAATTCCTTGCATGTCCCATGGAATTCACGGAGGTCAAATTTAAATCTATTTTCTGGAAACTGTAATTCGTTTCAGAATGAGTAAAATTTCTTCAATGAATGTCATTTACACACATTCAATATTGGTGCTAGATAAGACCTCTCGATTAATGATCAAAATTGATGAAAAGGTACACCTGTACCTGGTTCTTGTAATTCTATTGGATGATTAGTTTACTCATCGGCGCATGAAATAACAAAAAATTGGGAGAAAGCATTCTGTGCGCGTCTCTGCCCAGAAATTGGTTTATAGAAAATGCAAGAAATGTGAAAAGCTGCAATTAACTAGGAATACTCGTATTTGGGAGTGCTGTTGTAATTTGGTGCTGAGCTTCAACTTGGAAGAGCCGGCACTCCTTAGGCGAGTGTCGGGCCAGTTTTACTGCAGCAGAAGCTAACTTCAGGTGGGGATTGACTTTCACCAGATATCAAGTGCGGCGCAGTCGGCAAAGTTTTCCAAAAATGCCAGGGCCGAACTCCTCGTGCTGCAACAGTGCGCACTTTCAAAGACTTAGGCGGGATCTTGTGTCGCCGGAACAAAATACAACACTTGATGCTAATTTACAACGGGGGTCCCCTGCCACGTTAGAAAATCACAACCTCTCTCTAAATGAGGTTCAAATAAAAATCAGAATTCTCTACCCGACTTTAAATTTTCCTAGACTTTACATTTGCAATTTTTGAATCAATTCTTTTCGACTTAGGAAATCAAAATTGTTTGATCACTCTACCGGTAGTAAAAATTAATATCAAGGTTTATTTGTGTCAGGTTTTTTAGAAAATCTCTGTACACGTTTTGGTGGTATTGTAATTTTTTAAATCTGCAAGGGCAGTATGTTAGAAAAAAAGAAAATCAAAACCTGTATTAATGTTACGAATGACCCTGCAATGTAAATAACAGACTTCGCTTGACTTGTCGCAGCCACCAGACACAACTTGTCGCAGCCACCAGATCCAACTTGTCGCAGCCACCAGATCCAACTTGTCGCAGCCACCAGATCCAACTTGTCGCAGCCACCAGATCCAACTTGTCGCAGCCACCAGATCCAACNCACCAGACCCAACTTGTCGCAGCCACCAGACCCAACTTGTCGCAGCCACCAGACCCAACTTGTCGCAGCCACCAGACCCAACTTGTCGCAGCCACCAGACCCAACTTGTCTCAGCCACCAGACCCAACTTGTCGCAGACACCAGACCCGACTTGTCCCGACCTAACCAGGCTTCGCCATACCCTGTGCTCTCAGCCTCATTTCCATCTTGAAACAAAATAAGCATAAAAATTATCATGAAAAACGCTCAGTAATTACGACGCATAACGTCCGCCACGGCGTCTAATCCTTTCGCTTAGGAAACTTAGATGTAGAGGAGGAAAGAACTGTAAGAAAGAAGTGTAGGAATGAAGTGACCAGCACGCTGACGTACATTTGAAATCGCACCAAGGGCATTTTTCTGCACATGCAGATGTATGTCATTTATTTCAGAAACGAGCTATTTTTGAGCTTTCATGCCCTCTGGAGAGGTTTGCTGCGAGAGGAAATACAGCGCTGAGAACAAATATTCCTCAGATATATTTTTTGAGTTTTGTACTTGAGTACTCTGTGACTGAATATCCCCCTTCTCCTCCCCAAAAAACGTTTCATTATGAAGATGTATGATTTAAAATACGTTTGATTAATTGAATGGTATAAACTGTGTGGCAATCAACGGCGAATCGCAGTTAAATGATAATAATAAAATGAAATATGGCTCTGTGAATGCGTGAATTTTACTGTTTATCCCAGTATCCAACTCTCATAATTAAATTACATCCAAATGCCACTCATTGCATGAAGTGGAAGCGCAGATCAACTTGACACGGAAAATCTCTGCAGCGAAAGCGTGAAAATGTCCGGTCGCGGTTGATTTAGACGACAGTGCAGCCATTATACGAGCCAAAATTGACAAAAAACCTTCACAATCACAAGTATGAAACAGCAAACAAATTTGTGACTGATACATTTATCAACCGCTACATCAATGAGTTTCATGCCACAGTATAGCTTTGCCGAATTGACATTAAAATTGCAAAGTTTAAATCGATATGTCAGTAAAAATTTCAGAGTTGAAAATCTTTCCGAATATACTGAAGCCAAATTACCTATTCATTATTGACTCCACAATTTTTAATTCTACCTCGAGATCAATCCAAATTTATCTCGTAAATTGAAAAAATATGCTTTAGATATAGTGTAATTCGTAAACCGAATTCAGATAAACAACATTGAAGTTTACCATGATATCACTTAATCGCACAGATATATTAACACAATGAAGTTGTAGACAAAAGATCGTTCGGAGGAGTTCAGTAATTATTAAGAACAGATGAAAAAGCACGAGACGCCAAACTAGCGTGTCCACTAGCCTCTACCATGCGGAAGTGTCAGCAGGGGCAAGTCTAAGCGAGAGGTAGTGACACCTAAAGGAGAGAATCTGCTCATCTTGGCGAAAGGAAACAAGTGAAAGTAAAACGAGACCCGAGGTAGACTGAATGGGAATAAAGCAAAAATAACGACGTAAAAATACACAGAAACAAGATTGATGATACTAATAATGAAATGATCCTAATGTAAAAAACACTGATGAGAATATTAGTATAACAATAACATTGACTCTGATAAAGTTAAAATAAGATTTTAATAATTTATTAGCAGAGTGCCCGCCATCCCCCACAGCTGCAGCCGCCTCCACAACAGCCCCACAGCTCCTCAATTGAAGGAAGAGCTCTCGAACATTGCACAGCAGAAGCACCGGCCCTCAGCTCAAAAACGGACGGGAATTGAAAATAAAAAAATCCTAAATGGAAAGTATGAAAGATGTCTTCCATCCCAGGGAGGGAGGGAGTGAGGCGAGAAGCAGCTGCTCGAGTGCAGCAACTGCTGCAATTTTTTGTCAGTGCCCAAAGTTTGACTGATGCTGCGGCGCGAGCAGTTGTGCTTAACTCTTCCGCTAAAATAAACGCAGATTTGTGTATTCAAATTCATCTGTTACAGCGAGTGGAAATGAAACATAAATCCGAGGTGATTTTGTAATGTTGATAATTTTTGGAAGTACATTCTTGAAACTATGAAACAAAGGACAACTGTCGTGTAATCCAAAACATTCACAAATAAATGTACATTGGAAATTCAAATAATCATTCATTGAGTGAGTCTAGCTAGAAAACTGTCCGAATTTGAGGATCACCAAATTGAGACAATGAGGTTTCATCTCCAGCTACTCACAATTGAGCAAATTTGAGCTTTTTGTATATCACATCCCGCCACAACTAGCTGGAGAAGGAACGTCAACGCCTTATAGAAACTGTGAAATGATAGGTGAAAGTAACGTGAGGCGTAGGCACCTTGGCTGCCGCTAGGACACAGATAGGTAAACGATATGAACCCGACTTTGTAAGCGATCCAACGACTGACTCGGGTAAAGGTATATAGTGAGGCATTCTCGACGGCATTGTGATGAAAAAAAATCGCTCACCATACTCAATGTTAACTCCTAGGATTTTTACTTCCATTTCATCGAGACTGGAACCTCATGATGTGCAAGACATTCTCTTCCGTAGCTCTCGGAAACATGCAGCAATAAAATTCTCAGCTGAGAGTTGTGGTTCATAAGGTGTACTGAAAGTTATTTGTTACTGTAACTCTCAGGGATGATACAGTGAGGGTGTAACGCTATGTGTGCCTTTCAATCTTAGATTAGATGTTAGTATAAGCCTCCTCAGCCGCAACAGAGGCGTTCCAAAGAGAAGAAGGAAGAAGGCACCATTTAGTATTGACATGAAGGAACGCGGAATCTATGCCCAAGATGCATAGAAACAATAAGTTGAGAAAGAATTTCATGAAACATGAAAAAAGTTGAAGAAGAAAGTAGTAGGTGCTGAAAAATGGGACAGCAGTGAACTAAAAAAGATGGTCCATAACTAAAAAAAAATCTATTCTCTTTCAGTATGAAAAATGCCTACCTAACCTTCAACTTGAGACCCCACATGTTCCCCTTCAGAGTGCTAATGCCCATAGATACAATAGTTGTATCTCCATAAGGGAGGCTGTCAGTACCAACATATCATTAAAAGTTCATATCTGAGTAGTATGACAAGTTAAACCTCTTACTCAAAAATTTTTTGCTCATAAATCGAAATGTGAAAGAACAGCTGCTACATCGGACTCCTAGTTAGGGAAATGAAGGTGATTCAAATTTAAAAAAAAGCTACATTCCAGTAAAAACCATGCTAAAATTTTAACTGATATTTTCACTATTCAATGTGCTATTTCGACCACAGTTCTCACGCTAATCTCATCCTTAAAATAAAATTATGAATAAACAAGTCGTTTGATTTCGTTACCTTGCTATATTCCGTGTGAAACTTTAAGAGCCCGTCAAAGAAGTCGACTCGACAACTCAGACATTACGTGAGCATCCAGATATTTCTAAACCAATACGGAAGGTACGAGTACTCTTACATGCCTGAACATGGAGGTTTTACATTGAAGCATCCAAATTGGAGCATCACGAAAAATAACGATAAATTTTTATTCCCAAAAGCAGGAAGATTCGAACATTTCTGTAGGACATACTCCACTCCGTTCAGCGATGAGACGAAGTCATTCCACTTGTCAGGGGGCAACCCGAAATGAGGAGTCATGACCGTTTGCGGAATTTCCCGCAGGGCCAAGCGAATCCAGTCCGCATAGAGCCATGGACGCATGCGGCCCGGAACTGTTTTTAGGTCGCCATTAACCAACCGACCGGCAAGCACGTGTTCCCAGGTGGCATTTTACGCACCTTGACATTGCGTGCCACATCCGCTTGATATTCAACAAATTATTTCAACAAGTATTAGATATGTAAAATTAGAAACGTAAATTACGTTAGTCTATTAGACTGTAGTTTCAAATACAGCCATCGGATCGTTTCAAATATAGCCATCGGTGGACTCAACGTTTCGTGGTGGGCCCGTACTGCTCGTAATGGAGACGATGGACTTTAAAATCTTGGACGGTACCTCTTACAGAGCAGATCTGCGCATTCTCAAATCTTTGCATTTTTACAAAATGAAACTTACCCTGAATGACACCCAAAGTGCTCTCCAGCTTCATGTTGCCAACACTTAGTTCAGTTACTCAGTTTTTCCTTTACCTTTTATTTTTTACCGTTGTTCGTGTTTTTTAAAAGTGTTAAACTTTTTATAAATGCTTCATTAGTGAATTAATACTTCCTCTTTTGATTTAATTTTACAGAGATTTTGCTGAAGAAGGACTGTTAGTGCGAAACGTTCGGTTTTATTTGATGATGTTTAGTAAAAATGACTTTACGTGTAGCGATTTTCGCCTTGCTTTTTATTTTGAAGTTTAGAAGCATCAATGCTGGAGCTATTTTAATTTCAACCAGTATGGGTTACCCGTTGTTCAACAAAGGCAAAAGAAATGCTTCCTTTCCATATCATATAAGACTACGTGAATTGCCCATAATTTGTTAAGAATTCATTTTATTTGAGCTATACTTGTCCATCAAAATTTTCTAAGCTCCGAAAATTAAACAGCGATGCCGCTCTTTCTCGTCGAGTCCTTCAGCGCCTGACGCTGAGCAGCGTAGAAGCGGGTTTCTGTGCAACTTGAGACGAGGAAAGCGCTATTCAGAAAATCTTCATCAGGCCCTTTTCAAATTTATTGCAATCATTTTCACTTGACAGGAAACAGGTGAAAATGATTCCATACCAAGCATCACCCCAACGAAGTTTATGATCCCATCGAAAAACCGCCGCACATAACATAAAAAAATTTTGCTCAAATAAAATTCTACACTACATACTAACCGACATCCACGAAGGAAACGAGTGCCCAAAATTCAGAAATAAGCCATTTTCCTTGTTTCGTCTGCAAACCCAAGTTTGGTAATAGCCAAACAATTCGCAAGCTTCTGGCTACCCCATCATATTACTGCATCTTTCATATTAAATAATTTCATACTTTAGCTCCATTGCATGCCTCAGAAGTAGTCAGGTTAATGCTACTCTAACGGGAACACGACAATTACCACACTTACTTGTAACAGCTACACACGCGATCGGACTTACGCGCATGTTGCGGACACAAGCGACCGGTCCCTAGCAGTGAACCTATGGAGAGCTGGTCGCCAAAGCACGAATGCATCAGAGAATACGAGACCACTCTTCTCGTTTTCAAGTCCGTCCCGATGACACTTTTTAATAAAAATTCATAATAGCTAAGAACGCAATAAGACGCTCTACGGACAAACTTTCAAATGGGTACAAATACAATCCAAAAAAGCTTAACTTGAGAGCATTTCCCTCTCACTAAAACGCCCACACTTGGAAACTAAGGGGTAAGAACATCGAACCTACAGAGTTCAAATTTTGAATTAACGTGGAAGTCAATAATTATTGTAAATTATTTTATTACTTTCCACTCACATTAATTAGAGAGCTAGAAGCATTTTTGTAAAATATCATATTTTTGGAACGTTTTGGTTCTAAACATACGTATAGCACACCAGATATCAACAATTTAAGAAGCCCTTACTTTCAGCTGAATTGCTGCATAACATGTGGTTTCCGCAATTTAAATTTCAATTTGTTCATATTTCAGAAATTATACGCCAATACTGGCCGTAATGTTCAGCCTGTTCGTACGGGACACAGGTTTGCCAATCAACTCCGCTCTCAACTACAATCAACTACACTACTCTCTTCCTCACGAAGTAATTTGCAGTTATATTTAATACGAATTAGAATTTACCATATCGTCACGTAATCAGTTATTATTCAAGTGTTATTTCCAACATATTTCACTTTATTTTCCCTGCCGTGTATCAGAACTCCGAGCGATTGAACAATGCCCATGGAGCGCAGCTGAATAACAAAGAAAATGGACTGCTAAAATCAGCTCACTCAAGTTTAACGTTTCAAGTCCTTTAACATCCCGATAGAACTCGCCTTCGAAAAGTGTTAATTCTAGAATGCCCGACCTAGTACAGCCGAGATAAGTTCCTTCCCCCGATATTTTGACAGAAAGAGCGCGCGTGAGAGGTGTAGGCGATGCTATCTTTTGCTTCCACAATATTGACAAGCCAATAGCCGAGGCATTGTGCTCGCAGTGCCGCGCTTTTGGATGTTTTTCAATGCACGAGAGCTTTTTGGTGCCTTCAAATATTAAGAAAAGCATTCGAACAGTTCCGAAGCCAGTCCTACAATATGGAACACTTGGAAACATTTGCTGAACTTTCAACTGCTTTCAACCAAATGCACATTTTCCACATACCGTTTGAACAGTTCTCTGCACTTTCTTCCACATGGATATGCAACCGTGTGCTTAAAGAATTTACAACAGTAGGGAAAATTCATTAAACACTTAACTTATTGCAACACATTGATCACTCCGATCAGCCACAATGACTGTACCACAAACGACCTGAGTGTGTTTAAAAGAGGAAATCTAAAAAATATTACACTTCAAAAGGAAACAGTCTCTTATTATAATAAACGTTTCCAATCTTTCGTGGAAAATCTAATTCGACGATTTCTATGTAATTTTGCAACATGCACGTTGAATTAAAATCATAAAATCATAATGTTTCTACTGGTTGCTCCACGATACGTCTGCCTTCATTCATATCCCAAATTTAAATATCCCTAAACCTAACTCAGCTAACCTAACACGTTCACTGCGTATTGGGCCAAATGTGTACCACAAGGTAAATTGCCCATTTACGTGCCGGTATAAATGAATGACATTTTATCTGTTTCATGACATTTTTAAAAATAATTGTTGTCATACGAAGTGAAGTATTTTCGGGCTATTGTATTTTTCATATTCATGTGAAGGAATTAACATTAATTCAAGCTGGAAAACCGATTTCCCTATTCTGCTACTTATAACCTAATCTAGCCAACCGTAACAGCCGCGGAAACGCAGTGAACGTGTTAACCCATCCTATTCAAACCTAACCTATACAAATCGTCAGTGTTTTAACACTTAGCAAAACGTAAAAAAATTGCAAATTTCCGTATCACACACTGGAGTAACGTCCATAGCTGAATTTTGGCAATTGATTTTGCGTCACTCTGCTCTATACGGTCATATGGGCGGAATGTGGGCGGCAGCAGTCCCATTAACATCAGCATTTTTGTACCCATATTACCGTGATCATAGCCACCCTCATTCGACACTAGATTATCAGCGACATCACAGTGAAGAAGGAACTGCCACTCGGCAATGAACATCAAAGAAGAGATTAGGAAAGAAATTTTCCCCAAAAAATACAACATATTGAGGTTATTTTCCAAAGAGAACCGTATGTTCCTCTCGGTCGTTGAAGGGTTATGTCATGTCTCGACATAACCACCCTACAACACATCTAGAGGAATCGCTACGAGGAATACTGAAATGCTACGTCTGGCCAACGACTTTTATCTCTTCGAAAAGAACCGTACGTCACATAAAGATCTGCTCTCGCGGATAAGCGCAGCTTCGAATCAACTCCACGATCTGCCTCTCGTACTATTTACTCCTACAACATCACCAACAGACGCTACGTCTTACCACCACCATCTTACCCTCTTCTATATCACCACCACGACGCTGCTGAGGGATATTTTTAATTTCTATGGATTGAATACAGGATCCTAATTATTGTTTATCAATATCATGGGCTTTTCACTTATAATTAGCTACTGTCGTAACACGTTTGTTCACTAAGGCTAAGGCCAGACTGAACACGTTGGCGCTCACGCGCGCGTACGCAGGCAGTAGCTGCAATATCAAATATATACATGTGTTCCCTTGAGAGTGGCTACACTAAACGTGGACGCGCGCAAGCAGACCAAAGCGTGCAGGCGCTGCATCTCGCTGTCAAAATTCAGGGTTACTTGGGAGAAATATTTGACGCTGCACGGCGCGTTCAGTGTGTTTCGAGCAGCCGTGAGTGATGGATGTGGACCTGCTACTCTCTTCTATTCAGGCAGTGCCTGCCATTGAACGGGCGCATCAGCGTGCAGTGTAGCCACCTCCATTCAAATGAAAGCGTGAGACAGCGTGAAGTGTACGCACGCGTGAGCGCCAACGTGTTCAGTCTGGCCTAAGGCTAAGTCCAGACTGAACACGTTGGCGCTCACGCGTGCGTACACTTCACGCTTTCATTTGAATGGAGGTGTCTACACTGCACGCTGATGCGCCCGTTCATCGAGAAGCATCGGTGGCAGGGTTGCCGATTTAGCCCGAGCCCTTTTCAATATCTTTTAGTCTTTAAAATTTTTAATTTATCCCTGGCACGTTTTTAAACCCCTTTTGTACTAGTTTAACTCGTATTTAGCCTGTTTAGTTCATTTTCTATAAAAATTTAGTATCAAATTTAAGATGATTAAAAGAAGTACATTCGGCAATGATTCATCAATTTCTTAATAGAGCTAATAGAATTACGATCGCGTCTTCCTCATAATTACACCATTTTGAAGCCAATGTCAGAATTAAGTATCAAGTCTTGCTTGAATCGTAT